>CAVNYN010269761.1:0-99009 GCA_963692815.1 Nyctanthes arbor-tristis
ATAAAATTCTACGTGCTTCGCTTGCTTTTGGTCGAACCCAATTTATTTACAAAGGTTTAATTTAGCCAAGTTTAAGGACCGTTTACATATTCTTAATATTTTATCAGTGTAACTTTTCTGTGCAGTTTTTGTTATGCTGATTACCTTTAAATTCTGCTATTTTAATTACTTTGTGTTTCTTTAATTACTTTGTGTTTCAGTGATTATTTAGTTTATGTTACTCTGTGTTTCACTTACTAACTTTGTTTTTGTTTTGTGCAGATGAATAAAGAAGCTACGAAACCTGGATTTGCTTCGGGACCACTACAACTGATGTTTTTAAAATAAAACCAAGGTGGAGATCTGTAAAATTGCTTTTATTTTAAAAACAAAAATCAGCCTTGAAAACATGTTTTTAACAAACTGTTGCTGCTTCATTGTGAGCCATTGGATCTTAAGACTAATCTCGACCATCCATCTCGCATATAAAAGGGTCTCACTTCTCAGATTAGGGTAGATCATTTTTACGCCTCTTGCATTCTCTCTACTATACACATTCTTTCTAGGGTTCATCTTCTAGTTTCTCTTTGCGAGAATTTCTTTCTGAAATTGTAGCAGTGATCTGAATGTGTGTTGTGGGATATTTTGTATGCTCATTTTGGGTTGTAAATTGTTAGAGGGATTAGGGTGTATCGATTCTTTGGTGCTCGGTTTGTTTATGAACGATTTGTGATCTGTTTTGGTTATAGCAGAAATGAGACTTATCCACTCCGATGGAGCTTCAATTGAGACGTAGGCGGTGGTGCCGAACTCCGAGCCCTTCGGGGCGTACACATCGTGTGTTCATTTCTCTGTGATCTGTTTTTAGATTTCGTGGGTTGATTTGGGTTATTTCCAGCTTTCTTGGGTCAATTTTCTTAACATAATATATTAAAAAGACCTATATGCCCTTAATGATGTAAATCCAATATCTCGGTCAATGTTGGAGATGGAAAATGACCCGAGATAATACGCGAACAAATGTCCAAAACACCCCTCATCTGGAAGAGTAATTTCATTCTTGTGCCATTCCCGGCTGTAAATGAGAGAACATGAGCGATTTCAAACTCCACCTCCAAACATGACACTAGAAACAAAGATCGGTAACAGCAAAGACTGTGTCGGGCCAATACAGAGAAAAGGTATTGACCATATTCAAATGTGGGTGGTTGGTCGTTCAATTGTCATAGTCTTGCTGCCAAAGTAGGGTTTACGAGTTGTAGAGGAAAGGTGATTGAAGCTAAAAGTGTGGTGAAAAGCTCTGGAATCCTTGTAGAGTTCTTTTCCCCCTATTTTACTAACGATTATATGTTTTTCTTTTCTGTGTTATAATTATTGTTTTCTGATTTACAAAAAGTTGTTTTCGTCTTTTGGAAAGAGCAAGATCGTTTTGCAATTACTACACTCCATATGAAGAATTAATCAATGTGCCCAATTTTGACTACATTATTGCTTTTCTTTGCTTTTCCTAAATTGTGTTTATCCATCAGAAATTAGAACCACCACGGCATTCTTGGAATATGGAAATTGTTCTTTGGGTTAACTTATTATCTCTTTGAAACAGAAACTTGTGGTCAATTCACAGGCATTCCTCCTTCATGGTCTTGTGCTCACTGGCAAAAAATTGAGTATAGCTAATATGATAGGTATTCTATTCAAGGTTTTTGTATCATATCATGTTTAACTGCTCATCCTTAATTGATGATGTTGGATTCTTTCTTTATCTCATATATGAACCTTTATGTTTCTTTATCAACAAAAAGTGAAAATTTTTGAGTCATACTTTTGGATTCACTATCCTTCCTTAGTGGTACTCCAACCTTCCACCCCTAGCTATATGTTATGTATGTTGATGACTGATCAATATTATCCTGAAGAGCAGCGAGATATTGCTTTGGGCTCAGCACTTACTATTGCATTAATTTGCATCAAAGTAATTAGCTAAAAAATCAGGTAAATTAAATAGACTTGGAGTTTCTTTGTGTTGGTTGGTGGATCAATATTCTCATTTAAAATCATTGGATATTTTTCCTTGATATATAGGATAATTAGTTTATGTCGTTAATTTCCTTCTTATTTATATAATTATTAATCTTTAACTTAGATTTAAGGTTAGTATTCTTCCATTTCATAGATAAATGAATACATTATTGATGTGTTTCAAGATTGTAGCTTCAATCTTGAAAAGGGAAACATGAAATATTTAAATGTCATGATATGATAAAAATGGATACTCTTAATTATTCTAGTTTGGCAAGATAAAGAATAGAGTTGATTTGTTGTTTTGTAAGAGTAAAGTTGATTTGGAGAGTGTTGAATTGTGATTGGATTTGGTTTGTTTGTGTTTGTGAATGTTTCTTTGAGGAATAACTCATCATGGTTCTTTAGAGACTATGGTTTGTGTTAAATTTAGATTTCATCATGGTTAAATTAAATTCATTCCTCTATTACTGTAGTTGGGGAAGAACCATGGAATCTCTCACGGCTGCTATATATGAGATCATTGGTTGGAAGATGATGATTCCATATGGTAAAGAAAAGTAGAGAGACTGAGAGTAGTAAAATTACATCACGTTTGCTCTTTTCTTGTGTTTATTGAGAGATTCGATAGACCAAATATTTAGCTTTGTCTTCTAAATATTTAGTTGATTGTTCATTTCTAATCTCAGTGAAATACAATGTAAATTGGCAGCCATTTGTAACATCTACTTGATCAAGTTCGTCTTTTATTTGCTCGATGTTGAGGTGCTAGCTACTTTTTAATGTATGTACTTGGAGCACTCTAGCTACTTGTTTCAATTTATTTTGTTTTGGTAATTGAAGCCCACCTACATTTTCACTTTCTTCAGGCAACATTTTGTTTGGCTCTAGTGATTGGATTGTCAATTCCGCATCTTAAGTGTTGAAGCAAACATATTGAAGAGCAACACCAAGGTTGTTGGCTCTTCCTTGTGTGTTAATATGCTTCACTTGGAATGTCCTCGTAAAATACGTCATTACTTGATGCCAATTGTTACTTGTTTCGTGGATGAACTTGAAATGAGGGGAAAAAATAAGCTGCCAATTAGAGAAAGATGAACCGTATTCCACTATATTCTTTCATATAAGAACTTCTATAAATTAATTCTAAGTGCGTATGTTGTAAACAATATCCACAGCTGCATTATTCAAGATTAAATAGATACTTTAAAAGTTTACTTTCATACTGCCCATCAAACTTGATAGAAAGATTGGATTATACTAAACAATATTACAAGTTAGCTACTGCATTACCGATCCAGGTAATAACACCTAGAACTAGAAAACAATTCAGTTAGTGAAATACAAGCTACGAATAGTTTGTCTTCTAAATTCGAATACGTAAGATTTTATTGATTTGGTTGCATCCTTTGCTCTAGTCGTCCACTGCTTAACTTGCCAAATTGAGACTCTGCTCTTGTGGCTATACCAAGTATAGACATTGCTGCACAAAATAATTGTATACATAGAATAATAGAAATTAGCGTCCATAGTGCATGAAACTATATTTACTTTTAGTATTATAAATGTAGAAAACTCAGCTAACAAATATACAAATATAAACAAATAACAGGAACACAAATATACACATATAACAAGTTGGATTTTACAAAATGGATCAATTTAAAAGGATGGTCAAAAATTATAACATCAATCCAACAAAATTTGGGAGTTTAAAATGGACTTTGTTATAAGAATCACAAGGTTCAATTGTCTTTCTTGGGGGATTTTGAAAACAGAGTGCTCTGCTAAACGACCAGCCTAAACTATTGGCTAAATTAAGCACCATTGGGCTGGCATATAGCAACATGGTAGCTACTTCTTGTCATCTAGCACCCTCTACAGGAAAAACTTATTTGAAAAAAGAAAAAATGCAGCAAAAACACCTGAAATGCAATAGAAACCATGGTAGCCGACGTTTCCAGTCACTAAATTTTGGAACAATCAAGTTCTTTATTCACAAAACAAAGAGACCTCCAAACTAATGCAACTCAAATTCAAGAATCTGCACATCATAAAAATAGGTTACAACTACGAACATATATATATATATATATATATAAATCAAAGAGAGGCACAATCAAAAAATGTGATCAAGAAATCAGGAATGCAATAACCACGATAATGCTACTGTTGAATCAATGATGATTAAAAAGAATTCCACAATCAAATTACTTGACCATAAATTAGTTATGCCACTCACAATAAACAGTAATAGCAAGTATCAATTTCACAATCCAATAACCACATATGACAATCAATTATCAACTCCACTCTTCACATCCACAACCACAAACGAATAGCACCTTAAGCTCCTCATAACAAGTCAACTCAATGAATTATATGACAGGAAAAAAGAATAATCAACAGAATAAATCAAAGAAATGTCATACGACGTTCCCCTTCGCTACAAATATATAAGAGACTACTAGTTCTTCTCCTCAACCCATTTTCCTCAATGAAATTGATGTGATACAGCTTTTGAACTTTAATTAATAGAAAAGCGATTAGATTTCTCACGTTCCCGGGTACGGTCATAATCAAATATAAATAACAAGATTCATCGTCATACATAAGTCACTCAATATAAAGTCTTACAAAGTCTTATACCAAAAAAATACATTTTAGTCTCAGATTCTTTGTTATGGAATAAATAGGATGGTAATACTAGAAGCTCCAAGAAATTATCCAAATTGTGTTATTGCCAACATTTTCTCTGCTCTTTAGCTCTGTACCTCAAAATTTCAAAACCGAAATGGATCATAAAAACAAAAAGGACCATAAAATGTCAAAAAATTATCTCTGCTCTTAATCTGTGGCAAGCAGTTTGACTGCTCATTATCTCTCTTCCTCAATAACGATGTGGACCATAAAATTTCAAAAAATACAGACACTAAATCAAAGGAAAAATTAGGCATGAAACTAACCTACTTCAAAAGGAGACTCAGGCCCTTCCTCTTTGTCTTCCTCATCGCCAGCCAAGATGTCTACTTCAAACTCGTTAGAATCGTTGAAAAAGGGAGTTCGCGCTTCTCCACCATCACAGCATGGAGCAACGGCTTCAACATCTTCCATGGTCGCGGTCCTTCTTTAGCTCATTGAAAGAATTTATCCATTTCTGGGAGGGGATTTGCCACGATTGAAAAATCCCTAATTTCGCAAGCAAGAACCCTACTGGAAGTCTGGAACTGAGCTTCTGCTTTGGAAGAACCAATTTTTCAAATTTTGGAGTTTGTCAATTTATCGCGATATTTTGGCTCCACCCATTTCTCGCGAGAATTTTCTTTTGACCCGAAACCCTCCCTTTGCACACGCTTTTGTAGCCGAGCCACTACTAGTAGCAGAATTGGTGCTTGAATGGCCAGTTATTCGAGAGTTCTTTACCAATATCTTGATAAAGTGGTTACTCCCACGAGCCACATTTAGGACTTGTCAACCTCTACAAATGCCTAAAAATATGCCCCTATAGACGTAGTTTTGCACAATTCCGCGACTAGTAGGCACTGGTTTACAAAAGGTTTTACACAAAACCTTGAATTTACTTGTGTGTTTGGCCCCACTACCATCATCCCGTTCGTGGATTCTACACATTTTCTGCACAAATCTGAGCTAACTTTTTCGTCTCTGCTACCGGGTTTCTGTGTCTGCTGGGTCACGGATTTTCAACTTCACTCCGAGTGGGTTTCTCAAATTCAGAGTGGTTTCAGTTTGGAATTTGGATACATTATCTCAGTTTTGCCTGGCACTTCGAATTTCTAGGTTCTGGCTGTCGAACCTGGTGCAGAAAATTCGAATGTCTGAGATTGCTGGTTCAAAATTCATATTTTGGGCTGTTCGCGCTTACTGATCTTGGCATTTGGAGTCATTCATTTACTTTCAACACCTATTTGCCATTTCTAAAGTTCTCCTCCAATCTGGAAGTGTGAAATCAGAATTTCTGGTTGGTCGTTCTGGTCAAAGTTCAAGAAATCAGAATTTTGTTTCTGGGTTTTATTTTTTGGGCAGATTTATTGTGGCTATTGCATTTATATCACTTGATGAGCATTTGTATGGTTAATAAGAAGAAGAAATGGGCCACTTTAATACTAGATAAAGGGGTAAGCAAGCTGTCTCACCACGTGGTTCACCTACCAAAATAGCTGCTGCGAATTTGGAGAAAGAAAATTTCTTGAACAAAAAAGAAAGAATGGTTAATTTTCCACTTACTGTCTTTTTTTCGGCAAACAATAATGGTTGGGAAGAGAAAAGGTAAAAGATGACAGTGGGAGAGAAGTTTTTTTAGAGAAAAAGATATAAGCATGGGATCCACCACTGACACTTTCTCTCATTAAATTTAGATTTTGTTCTCTCCAAACCCAGGGGCATTTAAGTATTTTTATGTACTGTGAGTAAAACTTTAAGTAAAGCTCTAACTACAAATACAATAATTGAGTTTTGCAAGCCTCAATTGAGCTTTTTCCTTTTCTGTATCTATTATTGTGTCAGTGAAATTTCAACGTCTCGGCCTCGTGTAAAACGAAATTAATCTAGTGTCATACGTACGACGCCAGAATAAGACTATTGTATAGAGATGAATCTATGTCCTCTCCTCATCAAAGGACCTGTAGATCAGCTCGAAACTGACTAGCAGCATATGGACTTTAGTTACTTGTGAAATGATTATTGGTATGGCTCCATAACTTACTATAAGATCAAGATGGTACTCTCATGTACAATAAAACATACAATCTTAAGTTAAATCCTTGAACTTTTCTCATTAGAAATGAAATTCCGACATAATCTACCTCCACTAAAATTGAATTTTGGATTCCGACAATAAATAAACCAAATTTAAGAATTTGCCTACTTAACTAACTTACCCACAAAATCCATGAACTTCCTACAGATAGATTTGAATATTTGATAATTATGCAGATCTGCATTTGTATTTCAGGTTATATCAAGCTAAAGCCAAATCACTATCTTTTCAATAGCCTCATATATCTTATCAACTACCTCCTCAAACACCTCTTTTTTTTTTTTTGTTTCCCTTGTCAAGTTGTACAAAGTTATAGGGGATATTATCCCGTTTACTTGGAAACCTAAGATTTGTCCAAAAATACTTGGTTACTTGATTTATTTTTCATTTGTTTTATTTATAATTATTTAATTAAATTTTACTCTTAAACACCCACCCACCCTTTGCTGGCTGGAATCCAATTGGTCTTCAGCGCCCATGGCCGGTTGACCAAAATCCAGCAATTGGCTACCGGATTTCGCCTACTGAATTCTGGTGGCTGGTCACCATATTTCGGCAACAAATTTGTTTCCCTTCTTCCTCCTTTTATTTAAATTTTTGTTTATCGTTCTTTCATAATCTTCTTGTTTTCCTATTTTTTGGTGTTTTTTCTTTGTCTTTCATAAATAATAATTTCACGTTTAAAGGTTTGCTATATGTGTAACACGCTATGTTATTTACGTAACAAGTTATATTATTTTTCTGACAATTTATGTTATTTGTGTATTAATTTATGTTATTAAACAATCTATATTGCTTATCTAAGCTAATGTAGAACACATCGCAGAATGGATCAAGGGAGAATTGGAAGAAGACTAGGTCAGAATTAGTGTAACGACCCGCTCCACTTTGACATGATATTGTCCGCTTTGCGCCTAGCCCGTACAGTTTTGCTTTTGGGTTCTCACCAAAAGGCCTCAAGATCAGATGGAGTAGGTCTGTATTTATCAAAGTACAGACATACTCCATCGCTGATGGAGTAGGTCTGTATTTCCGATCTCGCTGATCGAGTCGCGGCCAGCTCTAGACCTTGAAATGTTTGAAATAAAAGGTGAGTGTTTCGCTATGTACTATCTTTAAAATACGCAATACATATTAGGCAATTAACCCATGCACACATGCAAATTATGTCTGTGAACTTGTCTTAATACAAACCAATTGTTTATGTCTGTGAGCCCGTCAGAATGAAGAGCTAAATCTGTGAGCTCCTGATTAAAGTGAGCTAATTATGCACATATTTTTCATGTTTTCATAAATCACATACAGCACATACATAATCACATAATATAGCATTGCATCATACTTTTCATAAAAGTGCGCACATAACTTTGAAAATGACTTTAGAAAAGGAAAACTACCTTAAAGTGCTTCCCTTTTGAGTTTGAGCTACTGGGGCAATCAGTTATGCGTCAAGTTATGCTCCTCGTCTAGCAATTAAATAATTTAAATGTTAGAAATTTGAAAATATTTTAAATCCAATAAAAGTGTGAAATGAAAAGATAAACTTTGAAAGTTTTGAACTAAAACATAATTTTTCAAAATATTTGGGAATAAAATAGAGTTTTCAAAACTTGAGGGACTAAGTCTAACATGTAAAAGTATTCTTAACATTAAAAGTATTTGTTTTTAATGTTGGTCACGATGAAATTTTAAATAATTCACGTCTCTCGTCTATTTTACTTTAAAGAAAAATGAAAGTTTATTATTAATTTGACTTTATTTCAGAATATAAAATTTGAGTTCAAATAATTATTAAAGTCCAGTATTAAAGGAAATTTCTCTGTGTTCGGCCAAATCTTATTTATCTATTTAATTTAAGTCCAATACTTATTCTTTCAAACTCAAATTTTGGTGTCATGTTTATTCTTGAAGCCCAAGTTTAAAGCCTGTCATCCATTTTAACTCAATTTAAAAGAAAACTTTACTGGCCCAAATTATTATTGCCTTGAAATAAGCCTTTTAAAGCCCAATTTTAAGGCCCAATTTGAAGCCAAGCACAGCCAAACAATACTTGGACTGCTTCAACAGTCTTTGAAGACACATTGAAGAATCTGCCCACAACCAAATCTGTTGCCAACATTCTCCTCCAGATTTACTGTGATCCCTCACTCCCAGATTTTCTGTTAACCACATCACCTGAAATCCCTCAAAGTAGCATCTCCACTACTCCCTCAGTCTCCCACGTTTACTTCACTTCACAACATTATTTACAGAGTACGAATGCCGCACTAAAAAACACACTTACAGATATCTACAGAAACAGAAACACATACAATTTCCAGTAGACAATTACACTGCAATTACACTTACAGAAGCATGCACCCTTCTCTTTACATACACACAGTGCAATTAGATTCTGGAAATTTACATTCGAACACTCAAATACACTCACGCATTACACAGCAATTCCCAGAAACTTTTAAGCCCAAGACTTGCTCTTTCCATTCAGGCCCAAATTAATATCTTAAGCCTGTTCTATTTGAAACCCAAGTTCTTAAGGTCCAAATTTGCATTTTCTTTACATTCAAGCCCATTTTGAAGCCCAATGTGAATTTCAGCCAAGCCAAACACAGCCTAAGGACCTATTCAACCCCACCAGACCTATGTTGAATCTATTAGATATTGGGCTAACTAATAGTAACGTTGGCAATCGTAAACTTTCCCAACTTCTCCACTTCTCTGATTTTCTGCAGCAGAGAATCTGATTGCCAAATCCTCAAATCCCCACGTGTGTCTCCTTCAGTGTGTGTATATAAAGTCATATATGCACTCTACCTACACTCACAATCTCACATTCAGAAACAGATACGCAGCAACAAAAATTCCACTGCACTCAGTAGTTCATACATTTCAATTCATCCATTTTTTTAGCCAAAATACAAACACCATACATACACAGAGACACACGCACGTATACACTCAAAAAATTACACCATTTAAGCAGAAATTCATACACAAACTAAGAACTTCCAGCAAACATTAAACACCAAAAATTCAAGTCTTCTGGTAGGTATACACTTCCCAAAATCCAGCTATCATTACACACACACACACTAAATTACACGGGAAAATCACAGCTATAGCCTTGTTCCCCTCGAGCCGCCACCACCGCCGGTCGGCCTTCACCGGCCACCACCTCCGTCATCCCAAACAGAAACCCAAAGGCCAAAATTTGAAAGCCAAGAAACCGAGACTTACTTGAACCGCGACCCATCTGCCAAAACACGAACCACTTGAACCCAAAGTCGCGAACCCGCGACGTCCTCTGCCTACCGAACTCAAATCGGACCCCCATTCGTGAAGTCCTCGAACCCAAAGCCTAGAATTCGCGCCCTAGCGTCTTTCTTTGTCGCTCGAACCAAACCTCACCTGAGCCATTCCCTCTCGGGTGAACCCACTTCGAACCCGTACTCGCGAACTCCATTCACGACCGCCCCAGCCTCCCACGCTTCGAGCCTTTCTGCCATCTCGAACCCGCAAATCTCTCAATCGCGAACCATACTTCTTTGGCCGGAAACCCCTCGAACCGCCGCGCCAACCCTCGCGACCTCCCTTGACTAGACAGCCGCCCTCTCATTTTGCTCCTCGGTTGTGTCTCCGATTGGGGCGAAATTGATTTCAAAATTAGGGATTTGATTTTTAGTTAAATCCCAATTTCCCTCAAGTCCCGATATTTGTTATTCGCTCGTTTTGATCCCCCATGTTTTATTATTGTTTAAGTTAGTCTAGACGTTCCTGTTTAAAGCATAACAGCCCTTCTCTTTCTAACCCAGCCGATTTCAGCCCCTAAATTTATTAGTTGGCTCGTTCCAGTCACCAAAGTTTCAGTTTTGTCCAATTTAGTCCTCAAGTTTTGAAAAGTCTATTTTATTCCCAAATGTTTTGAAAAATTATGTTTTAATTCAAAACTTTCAAAGTTTATCTTTTCATTTCAAACTTTTATTGGATTTAAAATATTTTCAAATTTCTAAAAGTTAAATTATTTAATTGCTAGACGAAGAGTATAACTTGATGCATAACTGACTGAGCTCAAACTCAAAAAGGGAAGCAATTTAAGGTAGTTTTCCTTTTCTAAAGTCATTTTCAAAGTTATATGTGCACTTTTATGAAAAGTATGATACAATGTTATATTATGTGATTATGCAAGTTTTGTATGTGATTTATGAAAACATGGAAAGTATGCGCATAATTAGTTTACCTTAATCGGGAGCCCACAGATTTAGTTCGTCATTCTGACGGGCCCATAGACATAGACAATTGGTTTGTATTAAAACAAGTTCACAGACATAATTTGCATGTGTGCATGGGTTAACTGTCTAATATATATTGCGTATTTTAAAGATAGTGCGTGGGAATCTACTGAGTGTTTCTTCAATACACTCACCCTTTATTTCAAACATTTCAGGGTCTGGAGCTGGTCGCGACTCGATAGCGATGGCAATTGAATAAAAGAAAAAAATTAGTTGTTTTCTGTTATTTGGATTATTAGAAGTTATTTAAGTACTATTTCAAAATTGAATGGTTATGTAAATTTTGACAATGGATTTATTAGGTATCATTTATGAAATACAATGGTGTTTATTTTAACATGAGGAAAAGAAATATTTTCCTCACTTATTTATGTAAATGTTTAAGTTTTTCGCACTTTAAATTGAGATAGAATAGATTTTGTAGCGTCTTGGGTACTCAGAACTCGGGGCGTTACAGTTTGGTACTGTAACAATCTGCTCCACTTTGACATGATATTGTCTGCTTTGGGCTTAGCCCGCAAGGTTTTGCTCTTGGGTTCTCACCCAAAATGCCTCATGTCAGATGGAGTGGATCTCTTGGCATATAAACTGGTCTCCTTTTCTCAACTCAAGCAATGTGAGATTGAGGCTGTCACAATTAGGGGGTGTTATGGAGTTCGGTGTCAGAATTTAGTGCATTATAAATTCCTAGAAGCGAAATGACTAGACGATCGAGACTCATTGAGGTTCATAACCTTAAGTTGATGATACTCATAACCGTAAGTTGATGAGTCCCATCAGTTTTTGGTCATTTGAGGTCGTTTAAACCTTAAAATTTATGATTTTTTTGTTTTTGTATTTTTTCTAATTTTTTATCATTTATTGTTTTTTGTTTTTGACTATAGGGCTTGTCTGCATCTTTAAATACCGTTTAGATTTGTTTTGATTATTCATTACTTAATAACAACTTATGTTATTTGTTTAACAGGCTATGTTATTTGTCTAACAAGTAATGTTATGTATATAACAAGCTATATTATTTGTATAATAATTTATGTTATGAGCGAAACATTTGTGTAGCAAGATATCTTATCTGTGTAACAATTATATTGTTAAACAATCTGTGTTATTTTCTGTGTAACAACCTATGTTATTTGTGTAATAACTTATGGTAAAATAGTATAATATCATTTATTATATGAATTGAAATGTTAAACAATTGATACTATATAAATTTAAAAAGAAAAAATGATTAAAAAGAAAAAAGAGAAAACAAAGAAAAAAGGGAAATAAGAGAAAAAAAAAAAAAAGAGTTCAAAAAGAAAAATAAAAAGAAAGTAAAAAATTTCAGCCGGCAGGGTCACTGGAATCCGATTGGTGCTTGGGGTGGGTTTAGGTCGGGTGGGTGTGGGTAGGGGTTAGAGCTGGGTGGGTGTATTAAAAAATGATTAAAATGTTAAAAAAATAAAAAATAACATACATTTTTGCATGTAACACACTGTTAAAATCGTCTTTGAAATTTATAACATTTAGTAAGTATATATTAGATTTTCTTAAAATAGGAGGGCAAATGTGAAGCTGCCCTATAGATATTACTACTTAGAATTATTTGGAATAAGAAAGAGAGTCTCTTTCTAAAACCTCCTGAAAGCTTTGAAATAAAACCTCTCAGCATATTTGGCGTATATAGATGTACGCCATGTGTATTTTAAATATACAAGTGACAAGTTTTGTTACAAACCCTCCGAGACGTTTTTGAAAATTTTCCTCAGAAAAGATATTATGCTCTTCTTTGTTTCACTTTCACAATCCAAATTTCATACTTTTTAACAAATGAAGTTCTCTTAAATGGTTTTCTATCGTTATTATCCCATACCAGAGAACATCAACAATTTTTTGTATTATGTGAATCATTATAGAATTAGTGATTTAAGAGCATCCACAATGGAGATGTTAAATCACCTTTTTAGTTATGTGTGTTAATTACAACTCAAAAATATAGCTAAAATAGCGGTGTTAGTAAATGTTCTAAAAGGATATTTTTAATTTCAAGTTAAAATTGTTCTTAATTTTAACAACAATTTTAGCAACAAAAGAGGCATTTTCACTAGTAAATTAAAATATTAAATCTGAAAAGTCAATTCTAAAACAAACTCTAATCCATCTTAATTCGATCATTCATCATCTCCGCCGTGTGTGCTCTTAGTGAGTTTAATGTTATTTGAATATTTTTTATGCATTTTTATTTTTTATTAATTTTTTAATTTTATTAGGATTTTTGAAAATAAGAGGGGTGACGAGTATTTTTTACCGACCCGACCAAAACTTCCTTGCCCTGTACCGTACCCGATTTAAATGGGTACAGAACAGGTATGGGGTGGGGTTGGATACAAACGGGGTTGGGTACAAGGGAGACATATCTGGCCAGAATCCGCCTCATTGTCATTCTTACTGTTAAAATTCCTTCTATTTTTAAATTAATAAAAATGTGATGCCTTCCCATCTAATTTTTTACCCTCCCAATTTCTAGATTAATTAGATTTGAAGATTTATTTTTTATTGCTCAAATACCACCATATCTGACATCACTTCAATTGAACTGTATGACATCTGAAAATTTAGACTTGGTGTAAAATATGGTGGCTTGATTTGTAAATGACTTAATAATTTAAATGTAAATTGTAACACATTTTTCTATTTGAATTCTCATCACATTTCACTTTTTCCAAAAACTATACGTAAAAATATTTACAATAAATATTTTAATACTTATAATATGTTGTTCAATTTATATTTTATCTTTCATGATCTATTATTTGGATTGAAATATCTTATATTTTATGGTTAACTTTAATTATAGAGTTGACAAATTTAAATATAATAATATTGTACATTTGTCGTTCAAATTACGTTTTCGAATGTATTGAATGATGGTAATGGATTTTTCTTATTATTGCATATGCATGAGAGGTTAGATGTAAGAATGTAGATTGTCCTGTGAACGATTTTGAACTTCACGATTACTAAGTCTATTAATCTTATTGATTCAATTAATGTATACTTGTATTTTTTACGGAAATGCAGTGTTGCATATTTATTATGCAACTATCTAATGATATATTTTAATAAGTTTTTCTACCCGTGCAACACTTTGTATATATATGCATCTCCAAAAATCTTAAATAGAGTTCTCATGGCTTAATGCGTGGCCAACTTTGTATGTTCTGAAAGCCATCCAGCTTCATAGACAAATAAAAGAACTTCATCTTCAAAAGTCACTTAGGTTTATCTCATACACAACTCAAGTTACCATAGATTCTTTTGGAGTCTTTAATCTATGTATTGAAACACTTCAGAACTAACTATGTTCAATCATATCCACCGAATTAAGATTAGAATTGATGTACTAGAGCAAATGGTTAGAATAGTTAGTGTTAACCAATTTCCCAAAAATTTATGCATTCTGATAATGAGGTCCTTTTCATCTTCTAACATCGGCCTATAGCTTTTAGGACACCCTCCGCAAAATGAGCCAATTCTCCAAGACAAAATCCCACTGCCTTTCTAGCACTTTGATGCCATTCAATCACTATGTAATCTTATACATAGATCAGCAGTTAAAAGATTTGCAAAACTAATAAGAAACCATTTAATAAGAAAATAACTCACAACCATCACCTGAAATATGAAAGCTAGAATATAATTTCAGGTGCAACTTGACAATACCACCCTACTCCCCCCCCCCCCGCGGGACGGCTGTAATTGCGTGCAAATTGACGCTACTAC
This sequence comes from Nyctanthes arbor-tristis, assembly GCA_963692815.1. NCBI lineage: Eukaryota > Viridiplantae > Streptophyta > Magnoliopsida > Lamiales > Oleaceae > Nyctanthes > Nyctanthes arbor-tristis. The sequence goes on from CAVNYN010269761.1 coordinate 14,830, forward strand.
CATAACCAACTCCCCTGACCAATGATACCCATAACATATTTCAAGATCTCAATGAGAATTACTACCCCTAAATACTGTGACTTTCATAAGATTATTGCATCTTAAAGAGCAGAAATATGGAATATAAGTAAGGAATTCCCAGAACCGAAAGAAAAGAAAGAAAAAGTCTTAAAGTCAATATTATTATATACTTCATGGATTACAACTGAATTAGCTGAGCTAAAGCAACTGAAACTGTTATGTTTTTCAGGAAAGAATAACTTACTAAAAGGAGTTTTAAAGATTTACCTCAATTGGTGAATGAGTCAATTTTTCCAATACGGATGGAGTTAGAGACACATTATGAGAGGGATAGTGGTGCATAAAGAGCCGGCTGGCTCAAGGGACCTGTGGCTCAGCCCACAAAAAGCCAGAGCCGAGTCGGCTTATGGCTCGTATAAGATGAGCTAGGCCTCAGGTCGAGCCTAAAATGGCGGAGTCATCTCGAGCAGACCAAAACGGACCGTCCGTAATTGCAGGCCATTGGCCCGTCTACATGGGCCCGTCAAAGCATGTATTTGCATCAAGTCAAGTCCAATTTATTAAAAAAATAATAAAAAATAAAAATAAAAATTCATGACATGACATGACTCCCATCACCCATGTCACATGCAAATGAATCTTGGGAGTTGGGGGTTGTTGACTAAAAAAATTACAAAATTTTAAAATAATATATACAAAAATAGTGTAGTTGGGTGCCTAGCACCTAGTTAGACATACCTGTGCTTGTGCCTCTGGCGGAGGGAGAAAAGCCATGGTGTGCCTGGGCCCTCCCTCAAATTTGGAGAAATTTTTTTCCTTGTAAAAAATAAAAAAAATTATATATATAAAATATTTAGCTGTGTTTATTATACAGCTCGTTCAGCACATCCCTCTAAAAGTGTCTGCCTCCGCCATTGGCGTGTGCATGCACGCAAAGGAAATGTCAAGATGAACACTCTGAATATCAAAACATTCATCTTGAGCATTGTCTCAATATTTAAAAAAAAAAATTAAAAAACCCTAAGTATGAACGCTAATTAAAAAAAGGGTTTTTTTGTCTATAAATTCTAACATTTTACACAACTTAATTCCACAATATCTTATTTCTTTTCTATTCTAATCACGAGATCAGTTTGTCAATTTGCCAGAATTAGAATTTAAATTCTTTTTTCTAGTTTATTATTTTCAACCTTTTTCTGCAAATACTTGAATTGTAAGTGTTACAAGTGAAGTTTACCAACCAAATTGGTCAAGCAATCCACTTGACCATTATGCTTCTGAAAATCCTCCAATCGTCTGGATGCTACTCGTGAAGAAAAAGCAAAAGAAGGCAAACGAACAAGAAATGAGTCATCTAATGCTTGGCAACACTTTACACAAAAAAAAAAAAGTTGATACTCAAGACAGAGTAGATATTGGGAAAGCATGTTGCAAATGTTGTAGTAAAGAGCTTAGTTGGAAATTCGGATCAGGCATATCTCATTTGCTTAGTCACATTCTAAGGATGTGGAAAATGATGCCGGTTGAAGGCGTGAACCCAAGACAAAACCAACTTATATTTGATGACCCTAGTTCGGTTCTTTCCAATTGGGTCAATTCTCAAGAAAGATTTCGAGATAGACTGGCTTTATATGTAGCTGCAGAAGAAATGCCACTTTGTATGTAGAATCTCCACACTTCACTAAACTTGTGCAACAATATCTTCAACCCAGGTGTTATACCCTATTCTAGAAATACACTTCGTGTCGATACTGTAAAATTATATGCTTTGAAAAAATTAAATGTCATAGAAGCCTTAAAAAATTAATAGTGTTATATTATTTACAATTGATTTATGGACTGGTTGTAACAAAAAAAAAAAGTTATATTATAGCTATTGTCCATTACATTGATAATGTATGGATTATGCATAAAAATATTATTACATTTAGAGTAGTAGAATATCTTCATAATGCAAATAACGGTTTTTAGTTTTGAAAAACATTATAGATGAATTCAGTATGCAAGCCATGGTTAGAAGTTTTACATTTGACAATGTTAGTGTCAATAAACAAGTTGTTCAAAGATTTGTTGAGGAGATTCGTCTTGCATTTGGAGGTTTTTTTTTCCACATGCATTGCTTTTGTCACACTCTTAACTTGATCGTTCAAAGTGGGTTAGAATACATAAAAAAAAAAAATTGGCAAAAATTAAATTAGCAATAGAAAATTAAATTACATGTGTATAGAAAATGGCTTACAAGAGAAATCGTTGGCCACTGATGTACCTCATAGATAGAACTCTACATATATTATGTTATGTTCATGTTATCATTATGAAAAATTTATTTCAGGATATTATAATGGTCGACAAACTTTTGAACCGGACAAAAATTTAGAGGATTGGTAATGGTTTACTGCATTTTCTATTATGCAATTTTTAGAGCCTTTTTATGTGGCTACAAATGAGTGTAGCGGTGTTTACTAACCTACAACTCCACTTGTTTTACGATATATTTTCAAAATTGCAAAAATATTTAAAAGATAAAGAGATCTACCAATTTTTGTTGACGTAATTTATTTAATGGAGGATCAGCCTAAAAAATATTGGGAGGAGTTGCCCTTGATATTTATTTTATCTACTGTGATGGATCCTTGATTTAATTTAAAAGGTACCAACTCTCTTGTAAAAGGAATTAAGAAGAACTTGAATTTGGAAGTTTCTCCTCCAAAAATAGAAGATTATTAATTAGAAATGTACATGAATTATGCTGCAATAGAAGGTCAAGGTAATACTTCTTCTTAAAGTCAAACTTCTCATAGTGGTGAACCTTTAAATGAAATGTGGGAGTTTTTCGATATAGATGTTCCTTCAACTAATTATAGTTCATATGGCACGATAAGTGTTGCTAATATAAATAACAATATTCCAGCTGAGTTATTTTCATATTTTTAAGTAAATGTTCGTAGTGTTTTATCACCTAAAGAGGAGGAGTCTTTTATTACTCTAAAATGGTGGAGGTGTAATGCAAGGCAATATACAATTATATCAAAAATTGCACGTGATCTACTAACTCCTCCATTGTCGACAGTAGCATCTGAATCTGCATTTAGTTTAAGTGGTAGGATATTAACCGATAAACGATCAAGACTTAAAGAAGATATATTAGAGGCTCTAATATGTCTGAAAGATTGGGAATATGAAGAATTACATATACAACATAAAGTGGATAGTATATTAGCAAAGGAGTTAGAGCAACAATATATTGGAGGCTCATCTTAATTCTGTAAGTTTCAAATCTCTTTACTTTTAATTTTAAAAATTTTACTTTATTTTTTTAAAAAAATTGTATATGAAATGTTTCGTTCAAGTACAATTTTAACTCTACCTATAATGAATGTAGCTGGTCCTAAGCCCAAAAAAAGGAGGAGGGTTATCTTTGTAATAATTTAATTACTTGTCTTGTAATTTCATGCAAAAGTAAAACCTACGAACCAAAACTCTAAATCCCTAGCATCACATCAATAACGTATTTATTATTATGGTTGATATAAAACATTAAAGTTTTACAACACATTAATAAAAACGTGGATATTAACTTTTTATTGTAGAATGTTATCAATTAATACAAAGTTACCAACTTTATTACACACATTAATAAAAACGAGACGTGAAGTTTCACATTATTAATTAGAGGGATTAGAGAAAAAAATCTAGTACATAAAGCTGTATTGCATGAATCTTTTAAAAAAAAAAAGTTGTATTACATGAAGTGACAAAATAGGGTAATATCTACCCTCTCAAATCAAAAGTCCTCTATGACTCTGTGTATAATAAATTAATAAAAGTAATGAAATGGGGGATTAGTTACCCTACCCCATCGTTATCTTCCCTTTGAAAAAATCACAATTGTTAGGCAAAAAAAGAAAAAAGAATTGGCCCGGCTTCGCTAGGAAAAGGCCCGAGCTAAAGCTCAGGTCGAGCCACAATTTCTTGAGCGAGTCGAGCCGGGCTTTGGCTCAGGCTTTTTAGGCTCGAGATAAAAAAAGCCCGAGCTTGAAATCTGTAAGTGCATTCAAGACTTGACATGTCAATCTCATGCACGTATTTAGCGGGCTCATTCCATCGTGTGTGTTTTCATGAACATACATATGAAGGGATGTATTTAAAGACATTAGTCAACAATTGATTCTCAAAATAATTCTATAATAGCTATATAATAATAATAATAATAATAATAATAATAATAATAATAATTGAATAAAACATTTTTCCGTATATCAATATTTGCAAGCTATATGACTCTATATCAGATTATGAATTTGTTGTTATTGGTTCTAAACGTGCGTACAAATTTTATGATTATCTATCAAGTTATGAATTTGTTGTCGTTGATTCTATATATGTATACTCCTAGAGCTTATGAAAAATGTGTGTGTGTGTGTGTGTTTTTTTTCTTTTTTGGGGTCATGACAAGACTATGTATATCATATCAAGCTTATCTAACTAAGGCAGAGTAACATGAAAAGATATGCTATTCCTCTGGCATATAAAAGTCTCTGCACTAATTCACATTACTTATGTTTTAATAGATAGATTGCAGTCATATATAAAAGCCAATCATTTCTCTGAGCACTGGCAAAGACTGTACTGAAAAATTAGCCCAAGGTCCAACCCATAGCAGAATCTTATCATTTTACGAAGTGAAACAAACTCAGCTCTGTTTCTCTTTTGCTAGAAGCCTGGAACCTGAGCCAGACTTGGCGACCTCAAACTCCAATCTCCAAGCCTCAAAAACGAAACCTCTTGCTCACATCTCACAGCTCACTCTCTCTATCTCTATCTCTCTCTCTCTCTATATATATATATATATATTTGTAGCAACCCGCCAGTAAGGTAGCCAGCTTCTTCACTCTTAGTAGTCACCAGTCAGCCTTTTGCTTCTTGGTAAGTGATTGGTTAGTGGTAATGTGTAATTGTGTTTTGAGTAATGACTAAGAATAATTGGGTATAATGATTGATTATGTTTATAATTTTAGGTTTATTTATGCTTCAAATAGCATTTGTTTAGTAGTTTTTATATGGTAAATTGCTCTTCCGATCTGTAAAGCCCTAATTTTTAGTTTAGGCTTCAATTTAGTAAAGGTCTAATAAGTAAAGCCCTAACCACTAACTTGGAAAATGGTTTATACTTCAATTTAGTAAAGTCCTAGTGAAACCCTAATTTTTAGTTTATGCTTTAGTTCGGAAATTGTTTTTTGGTTTGATATTATAAATTTTAAATACTAGATGATCATTTATGTTTGAAATTAGATTTTGGATTTATGCTTGGAGTTATGTTTTAACTTCTATTTCTTGTTGGATTTTTCAGATTATGTAGAGATATTTTAAAAAAAGATCTATTGAAGAAAGTATTGGTGTTGAAAGATAAATACAGTTTCGAAGAGCTCAAATAGAGTTGAAGAGAGTGCAAACAATGCTTCAGAGACCACAAATAGAGTTGAGGATCATTCAAACACAGTTGGGAAAAGCTCAAGTATCCTTGTGGAATTCGATGCTGCAAAATTGTTGTAAGGTACGACCTTTAGATTTGATTTTTTTTCTTACAATATTTTTTATTTTCTATTTTTTAAAATTTTGGCCCGACAACTGCCCCACCAAAAATGAAAAAATTTCTGACCTCACTGGCCAAATATCCTAGCTACGCCACAATCTTTGAGGTACTCACATTCTAATATATTCATAAGGGAATTATAAAGAGAAATATATAGAAAGTTTCACTTAAACGAGAATCTATCTCATTAGATTTGGAGTAACTTTTCAACTTCTTATAGAGTAGTATGACTATCTTTTTGGAATTATTCTTCCCGCACAATGCAAGTGAAAGTTTATTTGGTTATTTTTTATTCTCTTTACACTTAATATGTCTGCCACTACAATATCTACCAACTTGAGCTTATTCAGTTGTTTTTACCGCATGGATCTTTTGATCATTAAGTGCGGTATTCTAGAATCTTTTAGGAGTGCAGTATCCAAATGAATAACTAAGGTTACGGAGTTCTTTGCCGAAATTAAGGACCGTTTTCAAAAAGATGAAGGCAGAAACAAGCATGCTTTTCCAAAGATTAATTTCAATGAAATATAAAGGCAAAGACAACAAAAGAGAGCACAATGAATAAGGAGATAAAAAAAGTCTTATTATGTGCCTAACCTGGTCACTTTAATTTTGATAGGTGCGTCCAATATCTTTGAGCATCTACAATAGAGTTGTTAAATTTATCTAGCCACATAAGTAATAAAATGGATTTTAAGAGATTATTAAGTGACATGTCATAATTTTAAATCTAATTATTGATTAGTAATACATTGAAAGTGTTAAAATTAAACTGGTGCAATATGTCAAGTGGGCCACACCATTCAATTCATTGCTCAATATCCATATGAATAGTGATTTTGGATTGGTCAGATATTAGAATAATTGATACTTAGTTGTGGTTTTCATAATTTCCAAAAGTTCATTCAATAAGAAATTAAATAAAAAAGTAAAAATAATGCCACATAAGTTGTTAAAATTATTTTTACAACAATTTTAACCTGATGCTAAAAAGATTCTTTTAGCGACTTTGTTAACACTTCCATTGTAACTATATTTTATAGTTGTTAACTAATATTTATTACTAAAACTTGATTTAACACCTTCACTGTAAGTGCACTTAAATGAATCAATTTGGTTTAGATTATCTCCCAAATATTTGATTGATTAAATGTTATTTGGAAAGACATAAATGGAAACATACACCACATTACAACAATATAGAATATTATATGGCTAATCACAGTTTATTAAGATTTCATATATAATCTGAGATAATTAGTTCATGTGCAACACACGGGTGTGAATTTAGATGATCAAAAGGTAGAATATAAAAATAACATAGAACTGCTTGGATTTTAAAGTATGGATATAAGTTATTTAATTTTAATTTGAAAAAGAAAGAAAATCAAATTAAAATAACCATGGTAGACAAAATTGAAAATTAACACAGAGAATTTGGACTTAATTGAATGAAGTATGAGAGATTTGGTTATGATGAAATGTAAAAAGTAAAATTAGATATTTTATCTATAATTTTTAGGTACTATAGCAAATTATTTGTTCATAGTTCGTTTTTAAAAGTTAACTCTTATTAAACTTCGAGGTGACACATTCAATTGGACATCCATATTGAAAAAGAATTTATATTGTTGAAAAGAATAATATAATTATTTTTTCATAAAATTGTTCATATTCTTTTCTTTTTATCAAGTATCATTGATAATTGAGCAAGTTAAGGGAAAAATAATCAAGCTTTCATCTGTTCTCTTATCACCATTTTCTTTCCAATATCATTTTAAATTCTTCAAAACAATATCGGACAATTAAAAAAATTTCAATTTGATTATTCATTCTAATTACTTCCCTCTTCCACTTCACTTATTTGATTTTTTTATATAATCTATGTAAACCTAAAAAATTGATTTAAAAGAAAAATATGATTGACAATATCATTCAATGTACTTATACAGATAATAGATAAATAAAAAATTAAGATACATACACTATCATTTTACATTATTACACCTTGCATTATTATAATTTATACATATATAGTTTGATTACATCGTTGAATACAATTCTTTTAGAATCCTGCTTGGCAATGACCATATCGAGAAATGAAGCTGATGTTTCTAACTTTTTAAAGAACTCAATCTTAGAGAATCAAATTATTACTTAAATTCAGTCTTCATGATTGGACAAATGAAATGAGGAGAGCGTCGAATTGTTAGATTTTGTTTTGAGTGTATAAAATCAAAAATCAAATGTTTCCAATTGATGATTGTCAGTGCATGAAATGAGGAGGCTTGAATTAATTATAATATATATATATATATATTATATACACAATTACAAAATTGTATGACGCAATTGATAAAATTTTCCCACCTATGGCACTTATCTGACACCATTGATTATATTGTCATACCACACCAATGGCCTTTCCATTAAAAAAATTAAATAAATTGTTATAAATCTAACAATGAAGGATTGAAAACATGACCTACACATTAAGAAGAAGTAGCCTTTAAATTATTGTGCCAACTCATTTTTTTGTTAACAATTTTCATTTTTATATTACTATTCTCAAGTGTTTTCACTCAAAAAAATATATCATTATTAACCACATATATTTGAATTGGCAACTGAATTAGTAATGACTCATCGGTTGAATCAGAAACTCATTAACCCAGTACAGTTACTGGGTCAATAACCGAGTCAATCTCGAAAATTATAGTTGATTTCATGTTTACGATACAACAACTCTATCGCGTATAAGGAATTACAATTGAAGATAATTTCTTAAATCAAAACTTGTGTAAGGCCAGCCCTGTTGTCACTTTTCATAAAAATATTATTACAAATCTAATGATGAAAGATTGAACCCATGACCTATATGTCAAGAAGTAGTTTTTAAACCACTGTACCAACTCTTTTTTTTTCTACCAACTCTTTTTTCCTACAATTTTCATTTATATATCACTATTCTACCGTGTACAGTTACCAAGTCAATAACCGAGTCAATATTAAAAATTATAATAGAGTTCATGTTTACACTACAAGAATTCTATTGTGTACAAGAAATTACAATGAAAGATAATTTCCTAAATCAAAATTCGTGCAAGGCCCATCTTGTTGTCACTGTTTATAAAAATATTGTTATAAATTTAATAGTAAATGATTAAATTCATGAACTATATGTTAAGAAGTAGCTTTTAAAACATAGTGTCAACTTTTTTTTTTTTAACACAATTTGCATTTATATATATCACCATTTTCGTGTGTTTTCACTCAAAAAAATATTATCATTAACCAAATATATTTGAATTGGCAACCGAGTTAGCAATGACCCACCGGTTGAGTCAGAAACCTATTAACGCTATGCAGTCACCGGGTTAATGACCGAATTAATATTGAAAACTATAGCTGAGTTCATTTACGCTACAACGAATATATTGCGTACAAGGGATTGCAATCAAATAAAATTTCCTAAATCCAACTTATTTGATTTGCTTCTTCAAATCGTAGATTATCCCCAAATACTAGCCTTGAAAATTTTCTATTATACGAAATGGGTTTTGTGTTCTTGACTAAGAATGTTAACGCAAATTACTGATAAGAATATGAATGACACAATTCTATTACTGCAAATAATGTATTTAAAGAAGTTTTCAAAATTTGTGTTAGTTGAAATAAGTCACATATATACTCAAATAAAGTTGTTGACTTGAGGTATTGTATGTGTGCATCATAATTTCATTGTCACTCTACAATTATTATTATATTTTGATTCCAATTTGTTGGTAGGTTCATTCTCTACATTGCACGAGTGCTACTAATCCGAATATAGCTACCATGACTACATAGGTGTTAAAAAATTAAATGGAGAAGGAATTAATATTAATATTCTAGACTTGGTAAAGTTATGCAATTTTAAAGAACATTAAACTATTCAACTTAGATATTTGTATTATTACTTTAAATGTTTGTCAAATTTGAATGATTTATGTAAAGTCGATAAAAAGTGACAATCTACAGAGAATCAAGAATGATTGAGTATTTTCTACAAGTTTCTTGAATATAAGTTAAAATTCTTTTTTTATATTTTTTATTAAGTTTTATGGGGTGTTTTGCTATAGGGTTCATTTATAATGTAAGTTTTATGGAATTAACTACTAGACTTTCGATTTATATGGCAAATGAGTTGGGGATTTATATGGAAAATGAGTTCAATTAAATATGATATTTTAATAGTTGGGGATTTATTTTTTTGACATAGCTTGTGTGCCAATTCTTGTACGGAGGTGAATGTTAAAGAACCTTTTGAAGAATTAATTAGTCTGCACAAAAAAAAAAAAAAAGATTGATTGGCAAGAGATAATAAGATTCTCCGCAGCCATTTGTTCTATAAATTATTTTACATTTTTTATTATTTCAAATAGTAAACATAATAGTTATTCTTTTAAACATATCTTTTTATAACTCTTAATAGCCATTATATATTTCTATTGTTGTCTTCCACTATTGATATAAACTAATAGATATTTGGTTATTTTGCTATGGGTTCAATGGATGTTTGTACATATTTCCATAATGGTCTTGGATTTTATTTATCTAACCGTAAATTATGGGACATGGATGTGCTATGTATATCAATTTGAAATTCAACTAACAATTGTTTGATCTTAGAAGGTGTTTGATTCTCTTTATGAAAACACATTATAATCACATCTACCACTGATTTGACAAATGCTCATTTATAACCACAAATTTTAAATTTTTATTAAATCTACACCACTCATTTCACCTAATTATAATTTCTCATTATAATTCAATTTGAATAAATAGCTTCAAACAGCCACTTAATGTAGGTTGCACACAGTAAGGAGTCAAATTTTGTAATTGAAACCCATAATGTTGGATTTCATTAAGCAACAAATTTTGATATCAATTTTCTTTGTTCAGTGCACACATTACCAATAAAATATCTTTTAATTGATTCTCTTAATTACATATTTGAAACATCTATATATGCTCATTATTCAAATGAAGTCTCATGAATACAATCTACAATCTTAATTTTCTTTACATTAACATATGTAACGTGAGTTTCGATACATGAGTTAACATGTGCTCTTGGAAACAATTAAAATACAAAATAGATAATTCATTACGTACTGCTAAGCAGCGTATGATGCATATAACGGCATACAAGTCGTGTATTTTAGTTTCTCTTTGACATTAATCCTTACAAACACAATTATATTACATTTTATGTATGAAATTTCTTTAGAACTCTACATTATTCACTGCATGGGTTGAAATCTAGTAATTAATTAATGATATGAAAAATGAAGAGAATACTGAAACTAAGAATTTAAAAGGTTTGGAATTAATAGTTGAAGCTTGAAGGACAATTTTGGAAGTTTGAATAAAAGAATAAGGATATTTTGGTCCAAAAGGGTAAAATAGGGTTTTCAAAAAATTATAGGGGTGAATAAGGAAATTAAAAGATTTTCCTTGATCCATACTTTTATGGCTAATTATGTTCACGCTAAACTTTTTTATATCTACACTGCATTTTACTTAAAATTTAGGCCCTTAATATATAGTCATTAAAATCTATGTCGATATTGATGATTCCTCTTTAAAAATTCTATTGATCAGCTTTTAAAGAAAGCAATAATTTGTCACAATTTTGTTTTAGTTTTTTTTCTTTTCTTTTTTCTTATATGAAATATGATTGGTAAATAAACTTTGTACAACCTTGACATATTTTTTAAAATAAAATTGTTGCCAAAGATATAAAATGTATTATAATTTTAAAAATCAAAGATAAAAAATGCAATCAAAATATTATGAACATAAATATTATAGTTTTAAAACAATAAGGTTCAGTGTAAATAATATATGGTGTGTTTAGTAGAAGTTGTAGTACTAATATAATTACTTTACTTTTTATATAGAGAGTAAATCGGCAGGCTAATTTACTTTTCCAAGTACATTAATCATTTTTTTTAAATCTATGTATGACTGGGTGTCGTATCGGGCAAGTTGGGTTTGCTGGCCCAAAATTGACCCAACTCTTGGTTGGGTTGGCGGGTTTGGGCTACAGTTTTTTTTTTAACGCCAGCCCAAAACCCTTGTAAATCCCAAATTTAGCAACCTAATATAATACATTGACCTAATTTCCATCAGAGTTTAGCAAGCAGCAGCGGCGTCGTCGTCCCCCTCTAACCAATGTCCCACTTCTCTAGTTCCCGTTTCCTTCTTTTTTTCTTTCATTTTCTTTGGAATCACATGTTGCAACCAAGATCAAGAAGAAGAGGAAGCAAGATGAAATTAGAAGAAAGCGAAATGGAAGCAGGATCGATGGTACTTAAAGAGGTAGCGTCTTCTTCCTTTGTCAGTGATGGATCAGCTGTGATAAGTGATTAAAGAGGGTGGTAGGTTAGTATAACACCCCCAACTATTTTTGTAAATCCTTTCATATCATAGTATTGAATAAATCATTAATTGAATTTGAAAATTTTCTCAAAGAATCGATCACAAATTTTTTTCATTAAACTTGAATACATAAAGTACATTTTGAAATATATGTACATTAGTAACATATTTAAATATAATTATAACTCTCTCAAAGATAACTTAATCCAAGAAAGTTTATTTCTTTTATAAGGTTTAAACTTATAAAAATCATAGATATTAACGGTATTTAAAATCAAGAGCAAGAGACAAACGGGAATTAATTATATAAAATCTACTTTACTCTTGTAAAGTAATAATACATTATTAACTTAAAATTGCTATAACTTTTTTAGGTTTCCCTTGTGGTTGACCCATGCACCACGGTCAATACCTAGTACACAATTACCTGGTTATCTTGGAGTTGCCACCGACCCCATCACTTGCCTTTTAATACCAACAATGCAAAACTATATGAGTTAACGTTCAGCAAGTAACGGTATACATGATTATTATCAAATGATGACAATTACGTCACACCACCAAGCATGCAGGGCCCCTAACCCTCATATAGTATACCGTACGAGCTTAATATCAATAAAGTCAAATCAAATACACACATAGTAGGATCCATGTGAGTCCATTATCGAGGAGTCACTCCTAGTACAAAATACCCAGAAATAATAGGCCTGGCCTATCACCGCCAAGCCCCTAAATACTCACTTGTTTGTACTCCAAGTGGTATATCTACTCGGATGGCCACGATGAGCCTTGAAACACTCACCCGAGGGAACACCCGAGTGGTATATCTACTTAGACTGTGCTCTTCCGATCTGCAAATAAAGTACGGTATCACTATACAGGGTTTACACAATCATCATTGGCTCACAAGCCAATCTTCTTCATGCCATATGCATATTCTCATGTTTAACATCAAGCAAAATGGGTGCATATGGCATATATCACAATGTGCTCAATAGTATAATCTCTGTCAAATCATATACATCATGCCCAATGTTCTCAAGTATCTCTCATCAAAGATTGCATTGGTATATTCACATAGTGTCAAACAATCATCATGTATTGCAATCTTTCCAATCATAGGACATGACTAATAAATATCACATTATCACACTCTCACACTCGAGCACATAATACTATTGATTTGCATTGTAGTTGAACTGTTACTTACCTCCATATTTAGCTACTGCAACATTTTCTTTCATGCTTGTCGAAACTACCCCAACATCACCTCTATTTTATCATGCTGTATTGAAGCTCGTCGAATAAGGAATCCAATGCCTTTTAAGGATCTCAATTCCGAGCTCCATCTTTTTTCATCTTGGGCTAAATGCCCAGGAATATGGGGGGTGTCTGGTCCCTCATGGGTAGCCCTACCCTAAAAAAAGAGAGAGGGGTTTGTTTGATTTTCCTATTTTTTTCGTTCTTCCATTTATTACCCACTAACCCCTATTTATAGAAATTTCTAGGGGCTTGTTCTGCAATTATTTAATTATTGTTTAATTCTTATAGTTTCTTATTAATTTTTCTTAATACCTTAATTTAAGTAAATTCTCATGAATGCCCAAATGTTTTACTCGTAGTATAGAAAAAATCTATGGGCTCATATAAAAGACCACAATCTCATAGCGATTTCTAGAATTCTTAAACCAATATTTATAATTACATAAAAATGTTGACATGTTACGTAACATCACAGAGATTATATGAAATATTACTTTTTAAATTTTGGGGTTTTACAAATCTTCTCCCCTTAAAGGAATTTCGTCCTCGAAATTCAATTGATGCGTCCATGTGCCTTATTGTTTTGATACATATGAAGCGCTACTTTAATGATATTCTTCTCCCCTTAAAAGGATAAATGTCATAAAAAAAGACAATTTGATATCATCCAAGATTGTTCCTATACCCATTTACATTTCTATATTCATGTATCAACTTAATTATGTCCAAGATATTGTTGTGCTAAGAATCATGCAATTAATAACCTGCTTAAACCAGATAATCAAATGAAGTTCGTCAATCACTTATTTCTATTTCGTCAATCACTTATTTCTAGATATAAACTTGCTATTGCATCATCTTTGCTCTCATCTACTACTGATTGTGATTTCTCTAATTATAGCTCCATTCAATCTGTCTTCAAATCACACAGAATATTTCTGATATCACTTTTTTAAGATTATACTTAAAATTTCTAGTAAAACCTAAAATTTCAATATTTTTATACCATAAATGTCTCATGTCTCAAAAGAAAGTACCTTTTGCATCTACAAGAATCTTACAAAAATACTCTATCAATCTCTAATGGTGATTGACTTAATTCAAAATTTCTAATAAGAAATTCCCAAATAGCAGATCGGTATTCAATCATCAAGATACGCTTATATCCTCGATTCTTTATATTTACTCAAATATTTATGTGGTTCACATAACCAAAAATTCATGCTTAACCAGTACTTACTTTATTAACATAAGTTCTGAAATTTACCTTAGCAAACTCATCAATCTTATACGTACCATGATTGATGTGTAGAATTTCTCATGATTAGACAAGTAGTTTAAAGGAATTCAAAGTACACAATTTTCTAGTTACACAAATTAATCACCACCATCGTAATTCAACACTATCATACTTCTTGGTCACATATATTCCTTAATCTCATATGCGAGTATGCTAATTATCTGCCACAATTCAAGTTTCATAAGTACGCAAAATTTAATAATCCCAAGATGAATGGGTTATATAAATCTCAATATCCATAAATGTTTCTCCCGGTAATCTATTTACCTTATTATTGTATCTCATTCGTCAGTTAAAATCATTAATAGTTGACTAATAACTTAAAAGATTCCAAAAGACTCGATCTCTTTATACCCAAAAGTTACACCAGGATCTAATATATAAATATTATCCACATTTATCAACATTTTTATGACATGTGTCTCTTAGACATCACTTGATCTTCAGAATACTTACCAACTAAATTTAATCCTCAACGAATTCATATATTCCATATATTCATCAGGGTATCAAAATTAATATCTCCTACTAATCATTCATTCATCTTTGACATATTAATAAGAGTATAAATAGTAATCAAAATATTTTCACTGTCAAACCTTAACGCGGTTCGAGATTAGCCATTCACGTAAGTGAGTTGTTGAAATAATCGTGATACTATTGTTCACACCTCTAACTCTTTCAATAATACTTTTTCGAATGACTGTCCCATAACTTCTTTCTATTAATACGAAATAATCGTTACATTATGACGTCTCAAATATTCTTATGAGTTCCAAAACTTAAAACTCACGATTTGTCACCAATACAATCATAATCATGATCGGAAGAGCACATTTTTCACTATGATCAATCATATCATGTGATTATAGCAACCTTAACAACGCCATCTAATTCCATTAGAACTCTCAACTACAAATAGTGTTACCAGTACATTATCTTATATATATCTTGCTTTTATAATAATTTCTCTAGCAATCTTATTTTCCATTCACTACTCATAGTATTAAGAATAGATCACATATCTCCCACTTCCAATTCTAATGTCACATTCACACCATATACTTCAAAATATATAGCATGAGTTTCATACAGTAATGACCTTAGTATACCATATTTCTAGTTAATCAAATCATATATAGAACCTCTTACACGTATAATGAGGTGATCCAAATTCTTTTTATAGATACAACAGCATATTTACCTTCAACCGTCTTTATACCTCGCAGGGGAAGAGTTGAGGTAGTTATTATATTGACTCTTGTCCTTCAACCACATTCCAATACCATAAAGATCAAACTTTACCATATAGCACCAACATAGGTCCTTGGTACTTATAAGTTATCATCATGAACATATAGACGTAAAATCTGATGTTGCTATTAAAATTAAATTAAGATATCAATTCCCCTAGTCTCATTGAGCAAAATTATCATCAAAATTAGATATTGATGTTTCTTTCTTTTCACTCTAAAATGCACAATATTTAATGACATTGCTCTTCCGATCTTGCTTTCACTTGGTATAGTCCTGATTGATCGCATATGATGTTCCTTATTGATATTGCTATACCATATAATTCTTTTTCGCTCATCAAGTTTTCCCAATATCCATTATCAAATATTGTGCAAATCAACATAAGTCACAACTAAAATAATTTGATTATAACCTCATGTGGTGACTTATAAATAACTGTTTTACCAAATATCATCAATACGAAGCTTGTATTATTCACAAGGGTGTCACTAGGATTATAAATTCCTAATATCCCATGTCATTGAGATTTAGCCCAAAATTGAATTATCTCGTCCATTCGCAATATTTTCTTTGGTTAATCTCATTATTGGAATATAACAACATTTTCCATATTGGGAAAGTCATCAATTCATAATCTTTCATGTACCTCAATACAAGATCACACCGGCCTAATTCATATATACTTGAACCCACAAGATTACCTTTACATTCAACTTAAAATGGCCCAAATTATTCATATATAGGCCAACAAAATGAGCAATTAATGTTGGCTTATGTATCCTTTTTGACAGTATTTAAGTTATTCCATTTCTACCAGCATAATTCTCAAATTTAGGTCTTTCTAATAGATATCTCTTTCCATATCACTTCTTTTATCCAACAATGCATATGTATGTTCAATCTCATAATAAACCATTAACCTCAATCACAGACTATATCATGATAAAATGAGGCACTTCAGGTACCCAAAGGATCCAAAAAGTCCACAGCTAAACTCCACATTCCTTCCCTTTTATTTCTTTTGGGATAATTCATCATAACCACTTTGATAATCAAAAACCACAATTGGCACTATAGCATCCTTATTTAGTGCAAATTAAGCGAAAAAAAATCTTAAATGACTTAATTTCTCCAACATTTCTCCCTTTCTTTCCCCTTTTTCTTTCTTTCTTTTTTTTTATAAGAAAAGAAACGTGCAATCCTTACCTCGTAATGGTTCAACATAAGACATTTACTCAATAATAACATGGTAATTAACAATCAACCATATCTAATATCATGTTAGCGTCAAAACAGAATCATATAATAAATATCTTTCCCAATCACGTGCATGCTCCATGTGTGTGTATCATATACGCGCATGTTAAGAAATCACTTACTTGGCCGGTGGACTCCAAATAACCATCAAGCTTGTGTACATTGGCAGTCTACAGGGTCATATAAACCATGCTCTGATACCACTTAAATGTACCACCTCTAACTATTTTTGTAAATCCTTCCATATCATATTATTGAATAAATCATTAATTGAATTTGAAAATTTTCTCAAAGAATCGATCACAAATTATTTTCATTAAACTTGAATGCATAAAGTACATTTTGAAATCTATGTACATTGGAAATAAATCTATATATAATTATAACGCCCTCAAAGAAAACCTTATCCAAGAAAGTTTATTTCTTCTATAAGGTTTAAACTTATAAAATTCATATATATTAATGTACTTAAAATCAAGAGTAGAAGACGAACGAGAATTAATTATATAAAATCTACTTTGCTATTGTAAATTAATAATACATTATTAACTTAAAATAGCTATACCTTTTTTAGGTTTCCGTTATAGTTGACCTATGCATCACGGTCAAGGCCCAGTACACAATTATCTGGTTATCTTAGAGTTGCCACTGACCTCGTCACTTGCCTTTTAATACCAACAATACAAAACTATATAAGCTAACGCTTAGCAAGTATCGGTATGCAAGATCATTATATATATGATGTCAATCAAATGATGACGATGACGTCACACAATCAAACATGCAGGGCCCCGAACCCTCATATAATATACCTTACAAGCTCAATATCAATAAGGTCAAATCAAATACACACGTAATAGGATCCATGTGAGTCCATTATTGAGGTGTCACTCCTAGTATAAAATACAATCCAGAAATAATAGGACTGGCTTATCGTCGCCGAGCCCCCAAATAGTCACTTATTGGTAACCCAAGTGGTATATCTACCTGGACGACTCCACTGCTGAGCCCCCAAACACTCACCCGATGGAGCATCTCGAGTGGTGTATCTACCTAGACATCAAATAAAGTACGGTATCACTATACATGGTTCACACGATCATATTGGCTCACAAGCCAATATTCTTCATGCCACATGTATATTCTCATGTTTAACATCAATTATAATGGGTGCATCCAGATCTCTATCAAATCATATACATCATGCCCAATGTTCTCAAGTATCTCTCATCAAATATTGTATTGATATATTCACATAGTATCAAACAATCATCATATATTGCAATTTTTCCAATCATAGGGCATGGCTAATAAATATCACATTATCATACTTGAGCACATAATATTATTATTTTTCATTATAGTTGAACCGTTACTTACCTCCGTATGTAACTACTGCAACCTTTTCTTTCATACTTGTCAAAACTATCCCAACATCTCATCTAATTTATTATGTTGTATTGAAGCTCGTTGAATAAGGAATCCAACACTTTTTACGGATCTCAATTTCAAGCTCTACACAAAAAGTTATGCACATTTCTGTCTAGTGCACGAATATACCAAAAATTGGGGATAGCCAGCCCCATTAGAGAGGGTGGCTAGGCCCCCATTTAAATAAAAGGGGAAGGATGGGCTAGGGGTGGCCAGCCCCTTCTTTTTAAATAAAGAGCGCTGGCCACCTTTTTTCATCCTGGGCTAAACACCCAGGAGTATAGGGGTGGCTAGCACTCCCTTAAAAAAAGAGAGGGGTTTGTTTGATTTTTTCCATTTTTTCGTTCTTCCATTTATTACCCCCTAACCCCTATTTATAGAAATTTATAGGGGTTTGTTCCGCAATTATTTAATTAATATTTAATCCTTATAGTTTTTTATTTATTTTTCTTAATACCTTAATTTAAGTAAATTCTCATGAATGCCCAAATACTTTACACATGGTATAGAAAAATTCTACGGGCTCATATAAAAGACCACAATCTCATAGCGATTTCTAGAATTCTTAACCCAATATTTATAATTCCATAAAAATGTTGACTTGTCACATAACATCACAAAGATTATATGAAATATTACTTTTTTAATTTTGGGGCGTTACAGTTAGGGTCTTCTTCTTGTTAATTTGTAATTGTGATTTCAAAAATCAAAATATAGAAATAATTGATTGTGCCGTATTGATGATTTGTTTGTGAAATATGAATGCAAAACAAAAATTCGTATTTCAATCGACTTATTAATTTTATCTTCAGTCAAGAAAAAAGCAATTTCCTTTTTGAAAATTAAAAAAATAAAATAAAAATGCGGGTTAAAGTCGAGTTTAACCTGATTAAACTGAATTGGTTTCGGTTCAGTCGAGTTTCATCGGGTTGGAAGGTCCCACTACCGAAACCGACCTGAGTCTGTTTCCATATATTCAAACCGAGATAGAACCGCCTTTATTGGAAACCCAACTGAACCTGACCCGCTTCGAGTCGGCCAGTTTTGCGTGTAATATACCCACTCCTAAATCTATGTCAAAAGAATAATTCTAGTTGGAAAAAAATAGACAAAAGAGATGTGATGTGTTGAAAATAGGATTGTACCATATGTCAGTTTTGTTAAAATTTTTGTATGTGCTTTTGTTTAAATAGCACAACTCGAAAATAGGATGGGAATATTTTACGAGACAGGGAGTAATACATTATGATATAATATATAATAATATAATAATAATATAATAATAATGGGAAATTTCATCAATGAAAAATTTTGAAAATGTAAGTTCAGAAATGGTCCCTCTGACTAAGTTGTGCAAAAATGATCAAATTTTAATTAAAATGTCTTATATGCAGTTTGGAGAGAAAAAATGATTTTTTTAAAGTTGATTTGAATATTCTTATTTCCAATGTTTGTGCATATTGGACAATAACTATAAATTAAAACATGGACCCTTCACTTTAAAGAAAAGAAAAAGATTTTTCAGAATTGTATGTTATAAATTTATATATGGTTTCTAGAGTCTCTTTCTAAAACCTCATGAAGTTTTTATAATAAAGCCTTATACTTCCGTGTGGTGTGTATGGATGCACGCCACAAGGCATGAGAGGCTTTTGAAAAATTTCCATGGTTTCCTGCTTCATCTCGGATTTATTCTGCTTGAGATTGGATGCAGTTGCTCTCTTTTTTACTTTGATGCATATTAGTGATTGTAGAGGCTACTTGTTTTTCTTCAATGTTTCCTGTCATGTTTTATTGCTTCTCTTTTTTGGGATGATATCCCCCTTTGTGGATATTCTTTTGAAGTAATGATATACAATCCCTTTCTATTAAAAAAAATTCATGTTGTATATATTCACAGTTTAAATAATAGATCCTAACATTTATCTATGGAGAATTTAATCAAATTGAAATGTTGCATACGCCAATATGAGGAAGTTTGTAACTGGTTAATTGTGGGTCTATAATAGCGGTATGTCCCAAAAAACTAAATGCAAAATTTAACATATAGAGGCTATATATATATATATTAGGTGTTGTTAGTTATCTACAATATATTAAAAGGCTGGATAGGTGGG
Organism: Nyctanthes arbor-tristis; assembly: GCA_963692815.1. Classification (NCBI taxonomy): domain Eukaryota; kingdom Viridiplantae; phylum Streptophyta; class Magnoliopsida; order Lamiales; family Oleaceae; genus Nyctanthes; species Nyctanthes arbor-tristis. The sequence goes on from CAVNYN010269761.1 coordinate 35,498, forward strand.
AAACTTTTGATTGCCGTATTTACCCTTCTATTTTCGAGTTGAAAGTCCAATTTAACCTTAATAACTAAACACATTAATATACGTAATTATTATACATTTTCTTTATTACATATATTATTAATATGTAGTAATAAGAAATATAATATGAGAATTCCAAAAGTCAAACTTTAATCATTAAATCTAATTAAGGCAGTGTGGAAGACACAACAGAGATGGTTGAGATGAAATTCAATAGTTTCCAGTACGTGGGCTGGTTTTCTTTATTACATATCCCGTGCGATGCACGGGAAGGAAAACTGTAAAAGTTATAACTCACGCGAAAAATTATCAAATAAAAATAAAAAAAGCCCACACAAGTAGGATTTCAGTTATAGGAAAAAGACGTCGTCTGAAAACAACTTGACTCTATTACAAATTTTGGAAAACCTATTTATATACAACATTTATTGTTGATCTCAAAGGTTTACCATCTTTGTCACAAATTAAAATCTTCAAACCAGACCGACTGGTGACCCTGGAGATTGCAACATACAGTTCTCCATGCGTAAATACCGGTCTTCTTAGAAAAAGTCCTACATGGGCGAGCGACTGTCCTTGACTCTTATTTATTGTCATGGCGAATGACACCATTAATGGAAACTGTCTCCTTTGAAATCTAAAAGGAATCCTGGAGTCTGATGGTGTAAGTGACATTCTTGGAATAAAAACTCTATAGCCTGCATTGTTCCCAGAAAGTATCTGACCTTCCAAAACATGATCTCCAAGTCTACTAATAACCAATTTTGTTCCATTGCAAAGCCCTTGAGTAGGATCAATGTTTCTTAATAGCATTACATAGGCACCTATTCTGAGCTACAACTGATAGTTGGGAATACCAGAACATTTTACAGTATTCAAGAATTCAGTTGAGTGGATATTTTCAAACAATGATCCGCTACCCTGAAACTCATGTAAGTCTTCTCTGCAGATTTCATCTTTGAAATCATATACTCATTAATCACATCGACGTCATTATTTTTGGGTGCCAAGATAGCTCTACCCTGCAAGTATGAGGCATCACAGTTGTTGCCGGAGAAGGTTGGGTACATGCTATCAACAATATTGAATTTGTAACGTTTATCAATCCGTTCCTCCAACCAGAATATGGCTGAGCAATACCTACATTTGTAAGTTGGATCACCAAGGTCCAAGTACTTTGCACTTGGATTAGTGCACCTTATTATTATAAAACACTATTGTAAAAATCTAGTTGAAAGATAATAAAAGTTAGCATAATAATATTGTAAGAATATTTAGGATATTGAATACGTAAAAAACTATAACATTTCAAATTGATTATATTAAAAAAAGTTTGTCACACGGTATTAGTTCATATTGAATATGCTATCATCTTATCAATCAATAGCACGTGTTTGGAAAATTTTTATAACATTTTACAGCACATATAATATTCTACTTATTATTGATATATAAATTTATTATTTAAGTGACCACACGTAGCAAAATTTAAGAAATGTAAAGACTATATAGCAACTTAAAAATCCTATGTTTTTAAAAAAATAAATAAAAGATGTAAAAAATTTAAATGACCTTTACCAAAGTATCTACTCGTTAATGAATCATTAGTACATTTACGTTGCCGAATTAATTAGATTTCCATTACAAACAAAGTAAAACGTTTATTATTATCAAACAATCTATTGTAAAACTAAAGTTGGAAAATAATAACAATTAAGGTAATAAGTTACTTATGAATACTTTTAATATTAAATAAATAAACAACAAAAAGGTTTAAAAATGATTACCGTCACAAAAAGCTTGTGACACATTATTAACTCATACCGAATATATTATCATCTTATCATCTTAACAATCAATAGCACAAGTGTTAACTTATTTTATAATGTTTTACAACGCATGAAATAATCTACATATTGTTAATATATAAATGTATTTACTTAAGTAAGCTAATGCCAAGTAAATGCTTAATAAGTGAAAATTTCAACCACAATTTTCAAACTCGGTAAATAAAAATTGTGGATACAAAGTTTAAAATAAATAGAAGACGTAACAAATTTAATTAACCTTTACCAAACCCTATACATATTTATGAACCGAATAACTTAGAAAAATTATTATAATTGTTTTGTACAAATAAGGAAATGGAAAACAAATACAAAAGCCAACAGGGTCGCTCTATACAATAAAAAATAGCCAAAGCATTTAAACCAAATTTAGCAAAACATTGCTCCCCCATTTCACGGCCTAATGTGTCAGCCCAAACGCCATGGTAACTTAGTTGAAACTCGTATCATTTTAAGTTGTTGTGACGGCCCAATATTATGTTATAGCCCATTTCTCAAATATTAACAGCCCATTTACTCTGCCTTTGCCAAGAAACCCTAAACCCAACCGCTGCCCTCTCCGCCTCTCATCTCAAGCTCGACACCAGCCTTTTCTCTGCAACTTCAAGCACGCGCTGCCGGGAGCCTACACTCTTTCACCACGAGTACCTACTATTGAAATCATTCAACCGTGTTAACTAAGCCACTCCAAAAAGAAACTTTCCCTATCCAAACTCTCAACACTGAAATCGAATCGAAGGGCTGTTGGTTGGACGACTCTAACTCTGTGATGCCAATTGGGTTACGGATCTAAGATAAGTGTTTTTTTTATTTGGTTATTTGTTATCTTTTAGTTTGTTTGTCAGATTAGCTCCCCTTTTTTTTATCCCATTTATTTATTTCTTTATTTCTTTTTAGATCGGATGTCAGCTTCTAATTCGCTTTTTGATTGTGCAGAAGATTTCAGTCATTTCACACGCGCGTGTTAGCGATAGAACTTAAGGAATTGCCAGTTGAAACGCCTTTGGATCCTCCATTAAGATGGGTAATCTGTCTCAAAAATTTATTTCCCTGCAATTTCGTTTATGCTTCGGTGAATCGTTATGTAATTTTTTTATTAAATTTATCTTGTAAGAATACTTTTCATGTTTGCAATCCTCACTTATCTGTGTTTTGCCACTTGGTTTTCTAGAAGTTAAATGTGATCTTTGTTTTTGGAGTTGTTATTGATTTCGAGTGATAGTTCTAAGTATCTTCTCAGTCGTTTTGTTCGTTAATTTATTTACTTAATTTCTGAATTGTAGATGCTTCATAAACTGCTTGTTTAATTTCTTGATTTGTCACCTTGACTGTCTACTGATTTAAAAACTTGGAATTTTGTGGCACATTCATAAAAACAATTGGGATTCAAAGTTGGAGTTATGACGTGATCCTCAAATATATCATGTTCTTTTGTGATTTGACTGGGTTTCAAACTTCCACTTAGTGATTTACACATGTTGGGTGTATAAGGAAATTAGGAGTCAGAGAGGTCTTGCATCAATCTTTCTTGTCTTATACCATACTTGTGCTTAAGTGATGAGTAAATTGTTTGTGACTATAGAGTTTCCACTATTATCTTTTTGATGAGGCCCTATTTTATTTAGCTTGATCGTGATTATTTTTTCCTTAAATCCAATCCTTTTAACCGTTGATTGCCCCCAATTTGTTTATGCCAATTATATAAGTTAAAATTGAATAACTAAACCTGTAAGTACTGCCATTGTGTATGTAAGTTAAAATTGATTAATTTAACCAATAAGTTTATGCCAATATCGTTCACCAATTCGTTTTTTTATATGATTAAACGATACCTTTTGAGTCGTTGTCCCATTTTTTTGTGAGTTATTCAGTATTAATTTTTTTGGTACATCAATCGCAGTCCATTAATCCCAAATTCTCAAGTATCTATAGACCAATTAGTCTTCGTCGTGATTGTTAGCTGTGTCATATTTTGTTTTGCCTGCCCCCTTTAAGATGAGTAATCTGTCTCAAAATTTTATTTTCCTGCAAATTCCTTTGTGCTTCGATGAATAGTTATGTTTTTTTTTTTAATTTATCTTGTAAGGAAAATCCCACCAGCAAAAAGCCCATCTTGTAATTTTTCTGTATGGGCTGCCAATTGTTTTACTTAGCTATTTATTTATTTATTTATTATAAGGTTCTGTGATTTTTTTTATAGTTGCCTATGTGGAGATTATGTACTCCGTTTTGTAAAATCTGGATTTGATATATAAGTAAACGAAATTTATATGAAAGTTGGCTGTAATGTTGCCTATGTGGAGATAATGCTTGATATCTGCTTCAATTTGTAACACATATTGGAATGTTGTTGAAACCTTGCCAATCCAAGTGTAATTTTTTTTTTGGGTGGGCCAAATTGCCTAATGAATAAGACATTTCTTTAGTGATGCATGCCTGTTTCATATCAGAATCAAAACCTATACACCGCTTATGCTTTTGTAATTTATTTATATATTATATGGGCGGCCAATTGTTTTATCTATTCATTTTTTTTTTTTTTTGTAATGTGATTTTGTTAAAGTTTCCTATTGCATATGTGGAGATAATGTACTCCGTTTTATAAAATCTAAACTTGACATATAACAAAACCAAATTTGAACATAGTTCATAGCAATGTGTAAAAAGGCTGTTGACTAAAAATGTTTGAAGTATTAATTTCTGGTTTATAACTAAATCTTACGGTTGGGGGTTGTTCATATAGTGGTCGATTTCTGTTTGCATCTTGTTTGTTATTTGTCTTGTTATATGGTTAGTTGTTAACTTTTATTTTGTTTGTTGGACTATGTGTCGGTTTTTTTCCCTTTATTTTTTTATCATCTTCTAATTGTTTTTCACCTCATTCTCTGCAGAAGATTGAATCCATTATATAAACACGGGTTTGGGTTATTATATATGAAAATTGGCTGTTACTTTGTTGTAATAGAATTATAGAAAATTAAACTTGTTGAATAGATAATACCTGGAGATGAAAAAGCTGATATATTCTGTCTACTACCGGCTGGATTAATAATGTTGTATATTTATTAGTGTCTCAACTTCATACATGGGGTAGGATAACAGGCTATAAGATTAATTTGTTACCTGAGTTGGCTGCCCTCACACTTGATAGAAATGGAGTAGAACTTGAAGGTGAAGAAACACATACGTGTGCTGCCTACTAAGATTCCCTACATGAATAGTACATCATAGTTGACTGTACATACTTTATAAAGAAAGAATAAAATTAGATATTCAAATGTAGGAAACACACATAGAAGATAATTTCATACCTGGAATGTCCTTCACTGAATTTGTAAGAAATGAAATAGGGGCTGTTGGCTCCACATTTGAAACGGAGGCTAAAGAAATTATTCTGGTACTGCCTAGAACATAGGTCCCAGTATTCAGCCTTTAGAGGTTAACCATACCCCCTTTTCCCATCTCTCTATTTCCATTCTCATTGCAAACTTAAGGAAAAAATCACAAACCAACCAAACATCAACTGATTAGCAGGTGAAATTTACGTAAAAACTTATAAGTAACAATTACATTGGGCAAACATAATTTATTCATGTAATTGTGCTTACCATTTGTGTATCACTAAGTACTCTTGTCTCATTTTTTTTCCTTTTATTTCTTGAACAGTTACATTTTTTATCACGTACAGCTCGTTTTCTTCGATTGTGTGGTCAAAATTTTCCATGATCTTTCCTTTTGCAGATGCTTGGATTCGATTGCCCTGTCAAGGGGGAAAATAAGTTAGGAAAAGTTAATTAAAAGCCGTTGCATTTCACTAATTGTTGAAAAATATTTGACGTTGCTCTTGCTTACTGCTTTGTCAAGAAACAGAAACTCAACACTTGGTCCCATTCTATCACCATCTGGAACTCTCCATTTTCGTCCACAGCGTCGCTTTAGGCGCCAGTCGAACCGATTGCTCTTCCGATCTCATTTAATAGAGTGATTGTCGAAAGCATTTTCAGATTTTCAGAATGGTGTGAAAGAAAAAATGACTCTTAAGAGAGCTTGAGCTTGAGACAGAATGGGTGTAAGAAGTTGTTCCTCCTGTTGTGCATAAATAGAGTACCCGAGCCTCTCTCGTTGTAGGGTCAGCAAAACCCAATAAATTTGTAATCTGTTGATGGATGTGGGCTGCACTATTTCTTCTGCTGGGTTGTCTCTGAAATTGTGCACTTTTCAATTTTTTGGCTTGTGATTGACAATTGCATGCATAGAAAACTTAATTTCTTGGGTTCTTAGAAGTATCTCTACATGTTTAGAATACCCAAAAAAGGTAATTCAGATTGCTTGCAAAGTCTGCTGCACGCGTCTGCCTCATGCACGATTACCAGTGCCGTGTTCAAATGGTTTTATTCAAAATATCAATTAAATATTTTTGATATTCAAGACCAAATATAAAATAAAAAAAAAAAGAAAATGAAGGCTGGGTTGTTTTGGGCGGGAAATCCATTGTGGGACTCGGTGCATCTCACCTGCTTTAGTATTTAGAATAGATAATATAAGAATTTCAAAAGTCAAACCGCTTTGCATTTCTTGACCCCTAATATAAACTTAATAATAGATAAAAGCTACTAATATAACTTTTTGTTGTATGGACAACATACGTTCACATATACAATTCTCTTAATAATAGATAAAAGCTACTAATGTAACTTTTTGTTGTATGGACAAAATACGTTCACATATACAAAGAATTGTAAATCACATATACGTTCACGTATATAACTTTGGGTGAGAACTCAAGAACAAACCATGTGGGCTAGGTCCAAAGCGGACAATATCATGTCAAAGTGGAGTGGGTTGTTACATATGAGATATGAATTGCATTTTTATGTGCATATTTGTAGCATATATTGGTTAATATTGCGCTGAGTCTATTGAGTATTTCTATGAAATACTTATCCTTTTTAAAATTAATAATTTGCGGATTTAGAGTCAGATGAGACGCCTTGAGCAATGGTGGCTTTCAAAATAAATTAAATTTGCTTTATTTTGAATGATTCGAACTTTGTTTAAGTACTTAGAAAACTTTTGATGTCGTGTGAAATAGTTTGACTTATCACTGACAAATTATCTTTTATATTATCACTATTGAATCAAGATATTTTCCACTTTACATCCACTGTTGATTTATTTTAATTAAAAGAGATAAAATTTGTCAACGTCTCGGGTACCTAGAACCCGGGTCGTTACATATGCATAAAAGTATTTGCCTCGAGGAGGAATCCTAGAATTCCGTCTGTTTTCTGGGCTTGGAAAAGTATGGATTTTTAAGAACAAGAATCTTATGATATGTCGAGAATCTCTTATAATAATCATCCATCCTTGAGGCGTATCTTAATGCCTAAAAGTTGGATAAGATGGCCTTTATATAAGGATTATATTGCCCCCAATTTGTTTGAAATACAAGATGCTCATTCAATGATAAGAAACTAAATTCCACTGATACAATTTTAGAGATTTAAGGATATACTTTCGGTTCTAGATTAACCAGAATAATTCTAAAAAAGAGAGAATTGGGGATTTATCGGGATTCTTACATTGATACTTATTTCGTATGAGCCAAACCAATAGGATGAACCAAACGCGTTCTTTCGAGTAATATCTGGAAATGCCCCTTGATACCTTCTTAACGCCGTCTCGAACACAACTGGTACATTCCAAAACCACCATTACTCGCGCATCTTTCCCCTTGGCCATGAACCTCTTTTGGATTTTAGATTTTTTGAATTCTTCTATTTTGATTCGAAACGAACAAAAAGAAAATGAAGGAAAAAATAGAAGTTACTAACTTGAAAACCAATTCGAAAATATCAACATCAATAAAGTAATAATAAATCAAAGCCATAGTAAATAATAAGTAAGACAATGATTTCGAAACTCTATTTCAAATTGAAGTACGGTATTTCAGTTAGAGATCTTGTTCTTCTATTCTTGCCCTAGATCCACATTTTCTACTCTACTCTCGTTGCCCTATTATTAATATTAATTTGAACTAGAACCCAAATCTCGCAGATGTTGGATCTACTTTTATTCTGTATCTTTCCTCCCTTATTCTAAAAAGGGAAAAAAGAGAAAAAAATAGGGGTTAGTCACGGATATTTGATTGTATCTCAAATCTTCTTCATTCCTTCCCATGTCAATAACTAGAATGAAAAAATAAAAAGGGAATGTCAACGCATCCACGAAAAAACAATTAATCTCTATCAATAGACCCACTAAAGCCCCGAACCATAGCTTCCTTAGTACTGCTGCCACGGAGAGTATGTTTTCAGATCTCGCATTGAAAACCCTCCTTCATTATTTTATTTATTTATTGTAATACATAAAGATAATGCATATATGATCAGATAGATATGTAGTTAAGGACCACCTATAGTTGTATATAGAATCCCTAATTCAAACTGAAATTTATTCAAATTAAATTGAAAAGATGCCATGGGTATTTGAACCCGAGTATCCAAGAAAAAGCAGAATATTTGATGGAAGGTCGAGGAATCCTTTTGAACAACCCGTTATAATAGGAAAGCTCTATATCTTGAAATTAATTCTTCAAGGTGATGATAAAATCCATAGACGTTCCAGCGGACATTATGCGCTTGTTACACAACAACCCCTTATCTCTACCAGCTGTTATGCCCTGTGGCTTCAGGGGGTATTCACGTTTGGCATATGCCTGCTCTGACCAAGATCTTTGGGGATGATTCCGTACTACAGTTCGTTGGAGGAACTTTAGGACACCTTTGGGGAAATGCATCGGGTGCCATAGCTAACCAAGTAGCTCTAGAAGCATGTGTAAAAGCTTGTAATGAAGGACGTGATCTTGCTACTGAGGGTAATGTAATTATCCTTGAGGCTAGCAAATGAAGTCCTGAACTAGCTGCTGCTTGTGAGGTATGGAAAGAGATCAAATTTGAGTTTAAAGCGGTGGATGTTCTAGATAAGGAGAAAGAGGAAGATAAGAAGTAATTACTCTATGTTCTCTTAATTGAAAACTCGGCCCATTCTTTTACTAAAAGGATTGGGCCGAATACAAGGATTCTATTGCATAGATTTTGGCTAAATACAGACTTCTCCAGATGTACAAGATTTGAAATACAAAATCTAAGACTAAATCCAAATCGAAGACTCAAAGGTTTCTATTGTTGTCTTAGATCCACAAGTAATCCTATGGATCTTTAGGATTGGTATATTTTTTCTATATATTTTTTCAATATCCTGTAGTTTCCCTGAATCGAGCGAAGTATCACAAATCTTTCTACCCATCCTATATATTGTCCTTTTGTTCCGTGTTGGTATTGGAATAGAACATAACCTTGACTTATTGATTCGATAGAGAGATAAACATGTGGCCCTTTCCATTGTCATTCTCATAGAGTTATTGTAAGAACATTTTTTTTCTTGCAAAGTGTATGCTAAAAAGAAAATAGTCCAGGAATTATAAATGAATCATGGATATAAGAAATTTTGAGATCTCCATTATTAATAAATAAGCACAATGAATTGAACAAACAGTGACTACAATTGTTTGTGTTCCCGATAGATGCCCAAATATTTTTAGAATTCACCTTCCTGAGGATATATTCCAAGATGAAGAAAATCCGATCGGCATAGTAGAACCACTAGTAGAGTTACGAGACATTTGGGTGACAAAGACTAGTCTGGATCTCCATTTCCCTTCTCAACCGATGCTGTAATTTGTTTTTTTTGCCCCTTGAATGTTACTGTCAACTTGTTGTAAAGCGCAAGGGAAAGAAAATAGAAAAAAACACAAATTACTAGGAATTTTCAATTTCTCCATTATTATGGAGTGGGTATGAAACAACATTTTTTGCCACGTCATGGGTCTGGGGCGGGATTGGGTCAACTTAGACCCACCCGATAGACCCGTGACCTGTCAGGAATTTTCTTCTTTTTTTAAAAAAATAAATTTAGTTCTAAATATGTGTAGGAATTTAATTTTATATGATTTATGAAAAGTCAGAGAAACATCAAACAATTAAACAATAAACAAAGTGTAGGCGTCTTGATTGTTCTTTTCAATTTCTACATTGTAAGGTAAAATTATGGAGATTTCAACTCTTTATGGTATTCAATTCATCTTTCATTTTGCGCTAATCAATTGATAATGCGTTACACGTGACATTGATTAAAAGGAATAAAAATTTATGGGTCGTTTCGTAGGTCATGGTGGCACCCCACCCCGGACTATGACCCGACCTGCCTTGACCCGTCCCATGAATTTTTATAAAATTGTGTGGAAGTTCCTCAATCTTTTTTTCCATCTTCTATCACAATTTGTTTTTTTATCTAATAATAATATATATCCCCAATTCTTTGATATTTTGTACCCTAATAGGATCTAAACAAAAATCAAGACAGTGATGATAAAAATTAAAAGCAAATAGAGAGAAAATGACTTTTAATTTATTGGGAAAATGAGTTTGAATATAATTTAGGAGTGATGACTTCTCTTAATATTTTACATAGATTTTTATAACAAATTAGAGCGAAGCAAAAGAGGACAAAATACGTGTTACATTTAAATTTTTAGTTCTAAAGAACTTGAATTGATGGAGATGGATGCGGGTTAAAATGCTTGGATTTTCAATGGCGTTGTTTCGAATTAAATACTATGGAAAGATTAAACATGATGTGATGGGAGAATAGAAAATCAAGATGAAATTATAATTTTTTTTCAAAAGGAAATTATAATTGTTTTAAACTTTTAAAAGATAGGTTTTTATAGTAAATTTATTGTGGTTTATTAATAAAAAGATAAGTTGTTTGTGATGAATATATAATATGGTGTAGAAAATAGTTTTTGTAGTGATAATATATAATTAGCCGAAGTAAACATGTCTATATAAAAGAAAAGTTACAAATTTAAAAGTAGTCATTTTTTGCGGTTTCCTCTATATTTATATATTTGATGAGAAAGTTCAATTGCTAGCATGATTTCGGGTTAAATGCAATTCTGAAGACCCACTCGAAGGCAAAAATTTCTGTTCTACCAAATCTGTTTCCCTCAATGAAAGAATATCTTTCCAAATCCAGTGCCGAACAAGTGAGAAATTTGTGTTGAAATCGCGACTTTGGCTTCAGTTTTATTCCCTTCCTCAGCTGTATCAGCGGACTTCTCCAATTTGATAGGAAATACTCCCAAGTTCGATCTGAAAAATCATTACGTTTTGGCTGAATCATTCAGTAATACTACCGGAAAATCTCGCCATGTCAAATAAAGCAGATAAATCTTTACAAGTTTTCTGCATTGGAACAGCTGATACGAAGCTCGAAGAGCTCCAGGTTCTAGATCGGAAGAGTGTTCGGTCCAGTCTCGACCTCTCGTCCCGCAATTATTCCACAAAGGTGAACCTCTTTCTTGCTTCCCAACATTTATCTTCTTATTTTTAATTATGTGAATTGAATTTATTTAACAGAAAATGAAATATTTGAGTTTATGCACTACTATGAAGTAAACATGTGGATTGAATTTCTTAGAGTTAATCTGACCAATGGTTTAGTAAAAATAATGAATTGAAACTGAATTTGATTTGTATCGATATTATCTCTGTTGCATTCCAAAATGGTCAGTTTACCGGGAATATGTACATAAATATGTTCCTAAAGGATATACATGACTAAATTGATGAGGTACAAGAATATTGATAAGATACAAGATACTATATACAATTGAAATACACCCTAAATACAAAATAAATTATCTAGACTTGCTGATAAGAATTATGGTTATCTGATTCTTGTTTATTCATTGGCAAATAAACTCCTTGTTGAACTATATTTGTGGTGGAGGAATCCGCATGTGGTTTTGGCAATTGAGGTGACTTAATGTCATTTATTTTGGAAGTCTCCACCCCCCTCCCTTCAAGCTGGATGGTGTTTCTATTACCCCAGCCTGCTCCTAAGGTAATTAAATGGAGAGTGGGGTAGTGGCTTGGTCAAAGTTTTCTATTTAATCAAATGAGGATACATGTTTGACCTCAAGAGAGCCTTCAGGAACTTTGTCTCCGACAAAATAAGCATCTAGTTCAATATGCTTAGTTCTTTGCTGCTAGTGCACTAGTACTCTGATTATCTCACCATTGAATTGGAGTCATTTGTTTTAGTGGCTGTTTGAATTTATTTATTCAAATTGAATTATAATGAGAAATTATAATGACGTGAAATGAGTGGTGTAGATTTAATAAAAGTTTGAAATTTGTGGTTATAAATGAGTAGTGGTCAAATTAGTGGTCAAATCAGTGGTGGGCGGGATTATAATGTGTTTGAATAAAGAGAATCAAACACCTCCTTATATATTTAGCTCACTAAACAACGATTGATGCTAGGATATTTTCGAAGTTGCATGAGCCAATGCCCTGTATTCATCCTCAGTGCTTGATCGAGCTACCACATGTTGTTTCTTTTATGCCCAAGCTACAAGATTCTCACGTAACACAATACCTTGCTGTTGACCTTTTGTCACGAGGGCAAAATGCCCAATCATCATCCGCAAATGCTCTAGCATTGAGATGCTCACTTCTCTATATCTATAGCTGTTGACTCACAATTCATTTTAGGTATATGAAAATTCTCTTCACAGCCTTCCAATGTTCATGAGTTGGAACTTTTAAATGTTGGCTTAATTTATTTACTGCAAATGTCACATCAAGCCTTGTATAACATAGGTAGTGACGACCTCAATGGCACTTCTGTAAATGCTAGGATTCACCAGTAACTGCCAATCATCTTTGGACAACATTTTTGTAGTTGCCATGTGTTATTGATGGCTTAAGATTCTAGAATTCAAACGCCCTCACTAATTCAATAATGTACTGAGTCTGCGTTAAGTGCAACCTTGCTTCATGCCTTTGAACGTCAATCCCAAGATACTGATGCAATGCTCCCATATCTTTCAAATCAAACATTTTTTTTTCTCCTCGCCGTCATTTGCAGTCGCTACTATATCATCAACATACACTCAAACAATGCTCTCGTATCACTAAGAGAGAAAAAACAGAGAATTCTCTGCAGATCGTTAGAAACCCAGGCCGAAAGAGCGGTATTCTTCAAGTTGTCATACCAAGTTTTAGGAGCTTGCCTTAATCCATATGAGGCTTTCTCTAGTTAACAAACATGTGTAGACTTGTTTTTATCAACAAATCCCCTAACTTGATACATATATACCACTTCTTCTATTTTCCCATTTAGGATAGCATTATTCATCTCCACCTAAGTTAATCTGTCAATCTTTAGACATAGCCAAAGTGAGAATGATCCTCCATGTAGAAGCTTAATGACATGGCTGAAAGTCTCTCTGAAATCAATCCCAGGTGTTTGTAGAAATCCCTTAGCAACTAACTAATATTGCCTTTTGTCATTCAACATTCCCTTCTGAGTTATACTTAATTCTGAACGCCCATTTGTTGCTGATTACTATAAATTTGTTTGAAGGTGGCACCAGCTTCCATGTCCTATTTCTCATCAATGCATTATACTCCTCTTCCATAGCTTTCTTCCACACATGACTTCTGAGTGCTTCTTTGACACAAGTAGGCTCCAAATTCTCTTTGGCACTTCCGGTACTTATTACTTTCCCAACATAAAGTTTTGGTTTGAAAATTCCATCCTTACCCTCGTTATCTTAGGATGGGATTAGTGGTCAAAATACCCTGCACTTGATTTTGTACATCATCTCTTCCACCAACCATACTTCCAGGATTCTGATCACTACTTACAATTAGCTCATTTAATTTCCTTGTTCAGCTGAATTTACTTCATCATCACCAATGGCATTATCCTTGACTACTATATGCGTAGTCTCATAATTAGAGAGAGAGAGAGAGAGAGAGAGAGAGAGAGTCGCCATCACAGGACCAGTTAGGTCATGTGAGGCACTATATGATTGTTATGAGGAATAAAAGGGTGAATTGTAAAGGATAACCTCTGAGGGAGTTTTGTTGATGAGATATTTTTACAAGAAAACTAGACTCAAAGGGAAAAGGAGACTCATTAAAAAATGCCTTGATACATAGATTTTTTTCAGAAGGGCTAAGACATTTGAAGCTTTTGTGTGAACACTATATCCCAGGAATACACATTTGATAGAATGATAGCGAATTTGTGTTTCTGAGATGGTGCTAGACAAGGATGGCACCCACAGATAAGCATTTTGAAGGAGTTGTAATCTATGGTCTCTTTGTATAGCATCTCTAATGGTGATTTATCTCTTAACATGAGTGGGCTATCCATTTCTGATATGAGCTGCTGTTTGGAAAGTTGGCCACCAGTAAAACAAGTGTATTTTGGTTTGGGCTGACATTGTTAATCCCATTTCAGTCAAGTCTATGCTTCCTCTTTGCCATTTCATCTTGGCCGAGGTATAAGGGCAGGAAAATCTCAATTCGATGCTGTTTTATTCTGCTAGAGTTGTGAAGGGTTTGAATTCTCATCCCCAATCTGATTGGATCATTTTAATATTTCTCTTAAAACTTATTTTCAACAAGATTTTTGAATTGATTGAAGGCTTGAATAACTTCAGACTTAGCCCCGAGTGGATAAATCCATGTAAATCTACTGTAATCATCTAAGAAAATTACATAATATTTGAGGCCATTTGTTGAGACAATAGCTGCATGTCTCTACACATCTGTGTGAATGAGATCAAGGGGATGTTTAATATGAGAATCATAGTTTTGAACGTGTAAACTATGAGATTTTCGAAGTTGACATACTTTACAAAACACTTTTGATTTTGCAACATTGAAATTTGGATTACATGACTTCAGGACACTAGACACTAAAATCAGAGATATGCCCTAGCCTTCTATGACAAACTTTCCATTTTTCTTTCAGCTTTTCAGAATGAGTAGTAATTTTTGTAGCAAGATATAGACTCTTGGAATTCTGAGTTGTCTTGGATGATATGAGCTTTGGATGTCCAACTAATACAAGCCTTCGTTTAGCTTCCCCTACAACATTATTTCCCTGGTTTGCTTGTCCTTCAAAAAACAAAAAATGGGATGAAATTTCATGAAGGCATTATAATGGGCAGTAAATTAAATACACTAACAAGACTTTTCTTAATATTTGGTACAACCAACAAATCATTCTACAAAAGACTTCTATTACCAATAGCAGGAGTTTGGGAATTACCAATATAAGAGGTATTTAAAGTCTTTCCTTCTCCTATCATTAACTTTTCCTTACCATCATATTACAGTTGCCATTTGCAAATTCTCCCTGTTTTCAATCACATGATGACGTGCTCTGGTGTGAGCAAACCATGCTTCATCAGTGATTGTGTTTGGAGTTGCAACACATGCTACATGATTATTATTTTGAGGAAAGTTAGATTTAGAGTCCAAATGCCTTTCATCATATCGGTTATGCCAAAATGCATCTACGTGGTTTAAACCAGAAAACTAGCTGGAACTTTTGTCATTATTATTATTATATTGAGAGTAATTCCTGCCTCTTCCCCTACCTCTAGAATATGAGCCTCTTGCATTGTAACCTGACCTGCCTCCTCTGTAACCGCTAGCATTGTATCTCTGGTTGGAGTTTGATGAAGTATTGGACCTTTGATTGTAATTGTCTGATGCTTTAGCAAAATTCACAGAATAAAGGATGCCTTTTAAAGAATTCAGATGTTCAAGTCTGCTTTCATATTCATAAGTCATTAAAATTGATTGAAGCTCACACCAAGAAACAATATTCATGCTACTGATCTGAACCACAGTGAGGATATACTTGGAAAGAATTGGTAATTAGATGAATGTGAGGAATAGTGTTACCACCAACTTCAAGATTGTCTGCCAGTGGCTTATTGTCAGGTATCGGTCAATTCACCTACTCCCTTTCCTAGTCTTTATAATTCACTGGTCAAGAACGCAATCCTTATGCCATAACTTTCTTCAATGGAATACCATAGTTTTCTAGAGGTTGAAGCTCCCATTACACGCACAACAATATCTAGTGTCATTGATGAGTATAGCCATCCTAACAACTGGTCTATTGTAACCCATTTATGATATTATTATGGATTCTGGGACAATTGCACTGTAGCAGCTACATTTCCTTCAGTTTGATTGCCAGTATTTTGAAATGCTACAAATTCAGATGGACGTTCCTTCGTCCTAAGCAAAAATCTTTCAAGGTTGGGTCGCCTAACTATTGTTAATATTATATTCTTCTAGAGAAGACAATTGTTTTAGTCCAGTTTCACAGATAAAGACTTTAGAAATAATATGCTTCCTATTGTTTCATGGAATTTTCAGCATACATGCTAATTTATAGAATTAGCTTTACAACAAAAAAGGAAGAAAAATATACGCAACTATCAGATGCACACCTACCACAAATAGGATACAATCTAATATGAGAATATCTCTTAGGATTACAAATGGTTCTAAAAGTCATGTGGGGATATTTCCTAAGATTATTAACTAAATTATAAAGATTAGTTGCCAACACTCCCCCTTAAGCTGGTTCAAAGATGTCCAACAATCCAGCTTGCTCACCACTGATTCGAATGTATTCTTGGACAAACCTTTAGTTAAAACATCTGCTAACTGTTCCTTTGAAGGTATATAAGACATAGAAATGGCTCCACTTTCCAGTTTTTCCTTAATGAAATGTCTATCATGTTGAACGGGATTGTTAGCTATGCTGATTGCTAATTTGCTGTCTTAACTTCGTGGGTTCTTTCACTTCAATCTTTAGTTCGGCCAAAAGCTTCTTTAGTCGCTAAAATTCACACATACCATGTGCAACTGCCCTATACTCGGCTTCAGCACTACTTTGAGAGATCACTGATTGCTTCTTGCTACGCCATGTTACTAAATTTCCACCAATAGAAGTACACATCCCAGAAGTAGATCTCCTATCACTGATTGAGCCAGCCCAGTTTGCATCCGTGTATGCTTCCACCTCAATTTCTCCTCCCTTTTTAAAAAGCCTTTTTGAAAAGAAGTCCCTTGCCAGGTGTCCTTTTCAAGTATCGAAGTATCTGGTTTACAGCATATGTAAGTGTTCCTCTTTTGATGAGTGCATGAATTGACTTACAATACTAACTGAGAAGCCAATGTCAGGCCTCATATGGGATAAATAAATCAATTTACCTACTAGTTTCTGATATCTTGCCACCTGTATCGATTTTCCTTCTTCTTTAAGGCCCATTTTGTGATTAAGATCTGTAGGAACATCTGCAGGTCTACACCCTAACATACCAACTTCTTGAAGTAGATCAATCACATACTTTATTTGTGTAACTATCCCTTTGCTGGACCAAGCAACTTCCATGCCAAGAAAGTATTTAAGAGGACCAAGATCTTTAATTTCAAACTCTCTAGCCAGCAGTAACTTTAGTTTCTGTATTTCTGCTTCATCATCTCCGGTTATGATAATGTCATCTACATAAACAAATAGAATTGTTACTTCCCATCTAGATGAGTGCCGAAAGAACATGGTGTGATCAGCCTGACTCGATCATAACCAACAGCTTTGATTGACTTTGAAAATCTATCAAACCATGCCCGTGGTGATTGCTTCAATCCATATAGTGATCTTTTTAGTTTACAAACTTTATTGTTTCCAAAGGCTTCTTCAAAGCCTGGTGGGACTCTCATAAACACTTCTTCTTCAAGCTCTCCATTTAAAAATGCATGTTTGACATCAAGTTGGTGAGGTGACCAAGTTTTGTTAACTGCCAATGATAGCAGAACTCTTACACTGTTCATCTTTGCAACTTGGGCGAAGGTCTCTTGATAATCTATAGTATACAACTGAGTATACCCTTTTGCTACTGGTCTTGCCTTGTAGCGCTCCACTGTGCCATCTGCCTTATGTTTTATTGTGAGAACTGAAAACCCATTTACAGCCAACTGGTGACTTCCCTTTTGGTAAATCTGTCAATTCCCAAGTTTCATTTTTCCTCAATGCTCGCATTTCCTCCATAACAGCAGTACGCCAAGCTGGAATGCTTAAACCCTCCTGTATTGTCTTAGGTATTTCAACACTAGAAATATTAGTGAGAAATGCTTTATAAGATGGAGAAATGCGATGATAGGAAACATATTTAGCTAAAGGATGGAGAGTACATGAACGTGTCCCTTTCCAAAGCGCAGTCGGTAAATGAAGATCATTTGGAGATGAGGAATGAGTAGTACCTCGACTAGGAGGTAAACTATCAACAGTTTGAGGAGTGGTACCTGGACTTGGAGGAGCATTGTCAGTACTTTGAGGTTGTTCAATAGGCTGTTCTGGCCATTTTGGATGGTTTACCCTTCTAGAGTAAACACGAAGTTCTGTAGGTTCTCCTTGATGATTCTTCTCCTCTGGAAAAGCTTCTATTGTTGATGGCATAGATGGGGTGTTTGACTGGGGAACATGTGGAGTGTCTGATGAAGGAACATGTGGGGTGACTGATCTAGAAATGTAAGGGTCAAATGTCATTGATTGAATAATTGATGATAGAGGAGGATTACCCAGAACTTGAGTTTCTAACAATGTCTCCCCTCAAGTGAATTTTTGGGATAAAAAGACTGTTGTTCAAAAAAACTGACATCAAAGCTAACATACATTTTTCTTTTTGCCGGATCATAGCATTTATATCACTTTTGGGTTGGTGAGTACCCAAAAAAATCCATTTGACAGTCCTGGGGTCTAATTTTACCAGTTGATTAGCATGAACATGAACAAAGATAACCGACCCAAAAACTTTAAGTGGAATGGAAGACACCAATCTGTTATTTGGAAAAAAGTTTGAGAGAAGACAGACAAAGGATTTTGATAATTAAGAATTTTTGTGGGCAATCGGCTTATTAGCAGTTAGTATGGCTTCCCCCCATAATTGTTTAGGGTCACTTTTTGTGAACACAAGTGCCCTAGCTATTTCAAGTAAATGACGATTGTCGTTCTGCTATGCCATTTTGTTGTGGGTATCAACACAGGAAGATTGATGAATAATTCCTTTTTCTGTCAACTAGGTTCTCAAAACAGAAGAAAAATATTCCTTCCCATTATCTGTTCTAAGAACTTGAATGTTGGTTTGAAAAGGATTTTTGACCATCAAGTGGAATTGTTTAAAAATATGGGCAGCTTCAGATTTTTCTTTTAATAGGTAAACCCAACATAATCTAGTATGATCATTAGTAAATGTTATACACCAACGAGCATTAGAAATGTTAGGAACTCGAGATGGGCCCCAAATATCACTGTGTATAAGAACGAAGGGTGCAGAACTTCTATAAGGTAGCTTGAAACTGAGATCTTTGATGTTTAGAAAGTTCACAGATTTCGCATTGGAAATGGTAGGGATCTTTATTCTTAAACAATGATGGAAACAGTTTTTTCAAATAAGGGAAACTGGGATGTCGTAGATGATAATGCCATAACATAATTTGCTCTGACAGAGGAGGAGTTCTATTTACCACATGAGCTTGTGACTCTAGAGTTGCACCATCTTCTAACTAGTACAGCCCATTTATTTCTCTAGCACTGCCAATTATCTCCCCCGAATCCAAGGCTAGGAATACACAATGAGTTGGGAAAAACATAGCAGCACAGTTATTGGGTTTAGTGAAAGCACTCACAGAAAAGAGATTACATGACAATTTCGGAACATGAAGGGCAGACGTACAAATTAATCCCGTAGTAGGAGATATGGAAACTGTCCCTTCTATGGGAGAGAGTGAACAATCTGCAATCTTTATTTTATGATTTCCAGAACAAGGTAAATATGTTGAAAACAAATCTGAATGGCTGGTCATGTGGTCAGATGCTCCATAATCAATTATCCACGAGTTCCTTTGATCTAAATAAGTATTTAGTGACTTTGAGAAACTACTCTGATGAGCTAAAAGACCATGGGAAAAAGATTGATTCTTGGTTTACTGGGAAAGAA
The DNA here is from genome assembly GCA_963692815.1 of Nyctanthes arbor-tristis. Lineage (NCBI taxonomy): Eukaryota > Viridiplantae > Streptophyta > Magnoliopsida > Lamiales > Oleaceae > Nyctanthes > Nyctanthes arbor-tristis. The sequence goes on from CAVNYN010269761.1 coordinate 55,310, forward strand.
TCTCCAGGATCAGTTGACCCACAACGAGTGGTTCAGAATTTTTTGTGCCAGACCTTGCTTGATTGCTAACATCAGGCATTTTTAGTGAAAAATTTAGGGACCAAAAAAGGGCTTTGATTCCATAAAGACTCTGAGAAATAATATACTTCTTATTTTTTCATGGAATTTTCAGCATACATGCTAATTTATAGAATTAGCTTTACAACAACAAAGGAAGAAAAATATACACAACTATCAAATATACACCTAACGCAAATAGGATACAATCTAATATGAGAATGTCTCCTAGGATTACAATATGATTCTAAAAGTTATGTGGGAGATCGGAAGAGCGTCGTGAGATTATTAACTAAATTATAAAGACTAGTTGCCAACAACAGATTGTGTTTGAGTGAGGGTAATTCCAAGATACTAGATATATTCAATTGAAATACATCTGAAATACAAAGTAAATTATCTAGACTTGTTGATAAAAATCCTGGTGATCTGATTCTCCTTTATCCCTTTGCAAATAAACTCCTTATTAAACCATATTTGTGATAGCCGACTCTGCATGTTGTTTTGGCAATTGAGGCGACTTACTCTCATTCATTTATTTTGGAACGCTCCACTGTTTCCATGACATTTTTAATAGGTTTCAGCTAAATGTGAGGCAAGATGGAAAGGAGAAATGTGGAAAGGATGCATAATGGACGTCTAGTTTCTATTAAGCGATAATTGTTAAATTATGCACTTCTAGAACTCCATTTCAAACCAAGCATGCATAACGCACGTCTAGTTTTTATTTTTGCAATTCCCCCTAAGTTTAGTTTATTTCTCTTGAGTTGTATAATATGGTGATCTTACAATATGGGGATGCGGTATTCATTTGGAGATTCCCTTATCCGGCATTTCCTTGTTCCTTTTTAACTTGTCAAACACATTGTAAATTTAATCTGTTTCTCCTAAGTTGCATTATATGATGATTTTTTACAGCACATGGATGTAGTATTCATTGTAAGTCATGGTATGCTGTGAATGTGCACAGATAAAAGTGACAGTAATTGATGTGTCCACCAGTAAGAAGGATACAAAGAGCTGCGGCAATTTTAAATTTGTATCAAGAAATGATGTGCTGTCTTGCAACCCTGGAATTGGGGAACAATGTGCTACCTCACTTCCAGATGATCGAGGCAAGGCTATTGCAATCATGAATAAAGCTCTTGACAACTTCCTCAGAAAAGCTCATGGTGATCGAGTTCTTGCTGGGGTTATTGGTCTTGGGGGCAGTGGAGGAACATCATTGATGTCATCCTCCTTTAGGTCTCTCCCAATTGGACTCCCAAAGATGATTGTTTCTACTATGGCTAGTGGTCATACTGAACCTTATATTGGAACTTCTGATTTGGTATTATTTCCATCGGTGGTGGATGTTTGTGGCATTAACAGTGTGAGTAGATTGATTTTCTCTAATGCAGCAGCTGCTTTTGCTGGAATGGTTATAGGAAGACTAAAAAGTTCTGAAGAATCGGTGACTGGTCTTGAGAAGCTTACAGTTGGTATAACTATGTTTGGAGTTACAACTCCGTGTGCGAATTCTGTCAAAGAAAGATTGAATCGAGAAGGTTTCGAGGCCTTGGTTTTCCATGCCACTGGGGTAGGAGGAAGGGCTATGGAGGACCTTGTTAGAGGAGGATTTATACAGGTATTTCCCACTCATCATATTTTTCTGCTGGCACATTTTCATTCACAAGTCTTAATTAAATAAACTTGCTTGTTTGGATGTCTTCTTACAAGTTGCAGACCTTGGGCTGGACACTTGACTAAACCTGAAAAGTGCTGAGTTGCATGTGAAGGCTATTTCTCTAATGACTGATAAGAACTTGTAGCCAATGTTACTTTTTTTTTAATGTATTTTGATTTAAAAAAAAAAGAATCTTATTGGGTCTGGTTGATGGACATAGGATGATTTAGATAAGCAGCTCTCACCATTTTCATGTGATTAAATTAAACAGATGCAATTAGGAAAGTGTAGTGTCAGTTTGAATTGGGGACTGACAGTCGTCAAACCAGTAATTATGCTGCAGCCTTACAAGCTCAAGTGTTAATAAGATGTTGACTATCTTTTGATGAAATCTATTTTATTAGATCTGAAAAGAATCATCTGAACCCCGTAAGGGGCATTTCCTGATTTCCAGGGCTTGATTTAAGGATCGACTGCAAACAAGGATAAATATTGTCATATCGTTTTGATTTGTGGATGGAGACGTTTGCTTTGTTCACTCAGAACAGTTTAAGAAGATATTCAGTTTGACCAAAGGAACTGCATAGAATCAAAATCATAATATCTCAATATATTTCATGTTATAGTTTTGCGGAAGCAACTGCGTGCTGCTAATGCTCATTACAAACATGAAACATCATCTGTTTATCAATAACTATTCCCTGTCATATCTCTTTTTTTTCTTCATCTTTTGTAGGGTGTTTTAGACATTACAACAACTGAAGTTGCTGATAGATAGTTGGAGGAGTTATGCCATGTGACAGTTCCCGCTTCAATGCAATATTAGATGCGAAGATACCCTTAGTTCTAAGTGTGGGAGCATTGGATATGGTGAATTTTGGGCCCAAAGTTACCATACCAGCTAGTTTTCAGCAGAGAAAGATTTATGAACACAATGAACAGGTAATCGTTCTCTCTCTCATCTTGATATTTGACTGCTCTCATATTTGGCTTTTATATGCACTCAATTTTCAAATTAATGCATATAGTATCTTACCGTCGTATTATCAATTGTAGAGTTTCTGGAGGAACAGGACTGAAAAATATGTGCTGAATTACATCTCAAACTAAAGCAAGCAAAACTACTAAAGAACAGGTTTCAGTTATGGTCAAGAACAGGCTCTGTAATATAATATAAAGCTTGACACATCATTGAGAGTTTGAGACTTAAAAATCCAACTAGCTAATGGTATTCCTAGTTTTTAGAAGTCACAATTATGAAAATAATCATTTGTGCCAACTGAGATTGACTTGATAAAAATTGAATTAACAAAAAAACTTAAATATTTATCGTGCAGTAAAGTTTCCGCTTTTTGAAGTTCCATTGGTGGATGTAATCTTCACTGGGACTTTTCTTTGAAAAAGTCGTTTGTCTATATTACATCTTAAATTAGATAATAAATTATCGTACCATTATTTGGGTTGGTTAAACATCATGGTTTGTTAGATTTTTATTTTATTTTTGCTTGTAATTGGCATGAAAGGCAGGGGTGAAAAAATAATTTGTGCTTGGACACATTCTTATCCATTTGTATTGGAATATTGGCCTAAAAGTACAAAAACCTACCAATCACAAACTTTGTTTCTATGTTTTACACGTAGGCAACTGAAGTTGTGGAAGTGTGACTGGAAGATAAACCAACAAGTGGTTGTCTTTTTTCCAGGTTTCACTGATGCGGACTACAGTGGATGAAAACAAGAAATTTGCAGCATTTATAGCAGACAAATTGAACAAGTCATCCTCTAAGGTTTGTGTTTGCCTGCCAAAGAAGGGTATATCTGCCTTGGATGCACAGGGTAAGGTGTTTTACGATCCTGATGCTACTGGTGTTCTTATAGAGGAATTACAGAGGCTAATTGAAACGGACAAAGATCGCCAGGTCTGATAATTGGTTATCAAATATTTTAGTCTATATTTCTAGTATTATCTTTGATTTGCTTTAGGGCAATTTTTATATTTATTTAACATCTATATTCATTCACCTTTTGTACTTGATAGGTTAAAGTTTTTCCACACCATATTAATGATGATGAGTTCGCAAATGCTCTGGCTGACTCATTTTTGGATATCTGTACAAACTCTAAAGCTGCAGACAGTACACGACCTAATCTTGAAGCCATTCAAGACATTCAAAAGGCTACTTCTATTTCTGAGATAAGTGACAACACAATTGCAACGATTTCGTACTGCTTGAGCAACTTTCCTAATGCAAAGCCAGGTTCCGGTCTCCACTCTGAAAATTCTTATTATTGCGATCTTTATTATTATTATTATTTAATTTTATTGTTACATCTATAAATATTGTTAATATTGACTGAAATTTGACTCAAGCTTCCCTCTAATTTCTAAATTATACCGAGCATAATCATCTCCTGACGGACATGTCACCATGGATACTGAAGTAGACTATGAATTTTTCCAAAACACTAGTCTGCTTAACCATAGAGATGTTTCATCAAACACCTCTGGTTTTTTATGTACTCTCGACTACTCCAGTTTTTTTATATCAAGTTGTATAAGTAAAATGTGGTGCGGAAGAGAAACTGAAATTGTTGAAACAAGACCGACGCTCTTCCGATCTTAAACTTTTTGGAGAATAATTTACTGTGATGAATTGGTGGTTTGAAATTGTATAACACCTTTGTTTATTAGGCAAAAGTTTTGTAATCCTATGACCAAAATAATCAAAATCATTGAAGGAAAAGAAGAGAAATTTCGACTGTAACAAGAAAGAAGATCCTATGCTAGTATAAAAAAAGAAATATGTACTAGCAAGAAAATGATAAGATCGGAAGAGATGTAGAACTTCTAGTTAGAGTATTATTATTATCCTATTGAAAACCTGGACGGTCTAAGTGGATCCGCTTACATTCTATTTTTACAAGGTAATTATTTTGTGTCTGTTTGATTCTCATTATTTTCATTGAATTATAATGTGAAATTATAATGAGGTGAAATGTGGTGTAGATTTAATGGAATTTTGAAATTTGTGGTTATAAATGAGCAGTTGTCAAATCAGTGATGAATTCAGGTAGGTGAAATTATAATGTGAATGGATAATGAGAATCAAACACTTCCTTTATGTTTTAAGCAGAAACACTGCAAAGAACACATGAGATATTGCAGCAATTGAAAGATCACATAAAGAAGGGCAAACCAATTATTGGGGCTGGTGCGGGGACAGGCATATCAGCTAAGTTTGAGGAAGTTGGTGGAGTGGATCTAATAGTCTTATACAACTCAGGCCGCTTTCGCATGGCAGGAAGGGGTTCCTTAGCTGGTTTATTGCCATATGCCGATGCAAATGCAGTAGTAATTGACATGGCAAATGAAGTGTTGCCTGTAGGTATTGTTGTTGGCTTATTTATAGCTCTTGGACATTATTAATAGCTCTTCTGAATTTCATGATAAAGTGATGTAGAATCTATTGTGTCAAAAATGAATTTTCATGAGTTAATTCCTGCTCAGAACAAGAGATAAATTGAATCCATAATTGTTAGTAATCAATGCTTGCTTACATTTTGTACTTATACGGTATGTTGGTATTAGTGTCAAGATTTGAATTCTCAGTCAGTTGGATCAATCAAAATTCTTAGTTCTAGAATACTGGACTGCAATTATATTATCCTACATACTTATTTTGACTATCCAATTTATTGTCTTTGGTTTCTTCTGACTTCTTCTATCCATTTGCAGCTTCTAGATATACTAATATTTTGGTACTTCCTAAAAATAATTAAAATGCACCAAGGATTTGGAGATGAAAACCTTCCGGAACTGTTTTAATTGCTTATTTCTTCTATGCTCACATGTTTAGGTGGTGAAAGGAGTTCCAGTGCTTGCTGGTGTCTGTGGAACTGATCCATTTCGAAGGATGGATTACTTCCTGAAGCAACTGGAGTCCATTGGGTTTGCTGGAGTGCAGAACTTCCCAACCGTTGGGCTATTTGATGGTAATTTTAGACAAAACTTGGAAGAGACTGGAATGGGATATAGGTACTTCTTAGAATCTATTGGCATTTTATGTTTCGTTTCTGATCATACTCATGCTTCATCTAATCTCGTGACCACAAATGTTTTCTTTTCATTATCACCGTTTCTTTCAGCTTGGAGGTTGAGATGATTGCAAAAGCTCATAAAATGGGTTTCTTGACTACCCCATATGCTTTCAATGAAGATGAAGCTATTTCGATGGCTGAAGCTGGAGCTGATATCATCGTAGCCCATATGGGGCTGACTACGTCTGGCTCAATTGGTGCTAAAACAGCTGTCTCAATGGAGGAAAGTGTACTCTCTGTACAAGATATTGCAGATGCTGCTCACAGGATCAACGCGGAAGCGATTGTGCTCTGCCATGGAGGTAATATCTTGGAAGTTCTCATGTTAATAGCATTTCAATATATGAACTATCAAAAATAGTTAGTTCTTTGTGTTAAATGTCAATGAATGGATCATTACATTATTTAGAGTTTATCTAAAAGGGATGGGTTATGGAGAAAATCATTTTCCTTTGCAGAATATGTGGTTAAACAAAGTAAGGAAAAGCTATTGTACCACATGAGCTAATTTTTTTTTTTACCGTTGAAACTCAGTTTGAGTTAAAATAATTTTTAAAAATCACTCCCAAAGAAACACATAAGTCTTAATTCCAATGTCGCATGTAAAAAAATTATTCTGTTTCCATAGAAATATATATATATAGATTTCCTTACTCGGCATCTAAAGTGCAAGGCTTCCAGTTGTAGATGGAAATCCCACTGAATTAAAATTGCCTTATTAGATAGTCATCTTGCTGCTTGTTGCACCTCATACTTATGTTTAGATGCAAGCTATTGAGAAATAAATATATTAGTATTGTTCGAGTAGCTCACGCAGTTAACTTTTTGCATTTTTCACATCACATTATTGTCAAAGTTTGCTTTAAAGAAGGAAAAAGAAAAACACTATCAATAATAAGTCTTTCCATCAACTAGCTGGTCTTTTTCAAAAATGGCTTTACTTCTTTACAATTAGCTGAATATTTACCCTGCAAGAAGTATCTTAAATCTAATTGGAAAATATTTTCCTTGTTTTCAAGGAAAATGTGGTCATGTGACCAAAATTTCAAATGTTTTTCCTAGAAAAAAAATGTCAATCAAACACCACAAAGGTAGGAATTTAGGTGGAAAACCCCATTTTTGATGGAAAATCTTTGGTAATCACACTCTTAATAAAATCTTTATTCCTGGGAGGCATGTATTTAGAAGCAAAGTAACTGCATTTATGTCGATTTAAGCATTGACCAGAACATGTTTCATACTCCAATAAAGAACTGAAGATTTTTATAAATTTCTTACTCCTATTAGCAAGGATCAAGAAGTCGTCTGCAAAGGCAAGATGAGATATAATCATATTGCATTTATGCTGAAATCTAGTGACTGGATTCAGCTCCTGAACTGCATTGAGACTTCTTGAAAATACTTCAGCAGCTATAATGAAGAGGTATGGTGAAATAGGGTCTCCTTGGCATAGACCTCTAGAGGATTTGAAGAATCCACAAGCTTCCCCATCAATAAGCGCCGAGAACCAGCAACTAGATATGCATCTATGTATAAGATCAACCTACTGATCACAGAAGCCAAATCTGTGAAGAACTTCATATAGGAAATTCTGTTCCAGTCTGTCATAAGCTTAGCTAAATCACGTTTGAAGGCCACATTGCTTCCTCTAGTTTTATGATCAAGGTTGTGGAAGAGTTCTTGAGCAAGAAGGATATTTTCTCCAATATTTCTTCCCTTAATGAAACTAGTCTGATTGGGGGAAAAAATTTTAGAAAGCACAGGGACCAGTTTAATAGCCAACACTATGGAAATGAGCTTCTTAATTGTAGTACAAAGGCTAATAGGTCTAAAATCACTCCACACCTGTGGGCAAGATTTCTTTGGAATGAGAATAATATTAGTACTAGTGAAACTCCTGTGGATAAATTGCTCCCTAAAAAAGGCTTTGATAGCATCTAAGACATCATCTTTAATGAAATCACAGCAAATATGGAAGAAATGTGACTTGAAACCATCTGGTTCAGCTGCCTTCTCTCCTAGAATAGACCACATAGCATCTCTGATTTCAGTTTCAGTAGGCTCCAGTGTCTACTTGTTATCTTCTGCAATGATCAAGTGAGGGATGTAGTTTAGTATAGCAGTATCAGTCACACAACCTCGTGAAGCAAACATCTCCTTAAAATAGTTAACTGGAGATTGTTTAACAGCTTCCATGTGTGTGATTTTGGCCTCATTTATCCATGTGCTCCAAACTCTGGTTTTGGCCCTATTTCTTTTGACCCAAGGATGATCGAATTTAGTATTCTATTCTTATCCCCAATTTGAAGCCATTTGATCCCAGATTTTGTTTCCAATATGATTCTTCATTTATGAGTGCCTGAAGAAGTTTTGCATGTGCCTTATGGAAACTGGCCATGTCCACTGGGGACTTAGAAGTATCACAAGTTTCTTGGGTTCATTAACTTTAATTTCAGCCTCAGGAACTTTGCCCCCAGAAGTTGAAGAATTATATTGTATAACTACCCTAAAATAAGTAGGTTGCTGAAAAATGTCTGCAAGTGTGAGATACTAATAATGATCTAAAGTCTTCGTGTGAGTTGTTATATCTTAAATTACAGATACTCTACTGGCAAAAATAGACACTGAAATGACATTCATACAATTATCATTTATCAATATGGTCAGATGTTAGACATTCCTATGTTTACTCAGAATAGAAATATGCTACATGATTAACTGTTGACATTCTTTTTCTCAATGGTGAAATTTTAGAACAAATTGGGTTTTATATTTTAGGTCCAATATCCGGCCCTGAGGAGGCAGAATATGTACTGAAGAGAACTAGAGGAGTTCATGGATTCTATGGTGCATCAAGTTTGGAGAGGCTGCCAGTTGAACAGGCAATAACAGCTACGGTTAAGCAGTACAAATCTATTTCTTTTGCTTAAAGGCAACTTTCTTGTTTGTGTCACACTAGACGCTCAGACAGGTTCTCGTTATTGTATATGTTACCATTTTTATGCATCTAACTGTTTTTCCCAAAATATGTTTGAAGTTGGGACTGTGTTGTGTAGTACCATGTTTGTTTGTATTTTAACCTCAGAAAAGGAATAAATTTTCTATTAGATTTGTGTCGGACTTGGAGGTGAATAAGGTGATGCAGCCTAGTTATACCTGAAAATTTTCGCATGGGCACCATGTCTATGTAAGCATTTCTCGCAATGTCGATGTAAGCATTTCTCACATAAACAGTGGAGTTATGCCTTTCACTTTCTCCAATGGAACGGAAGTTTTTTCCCCCAGTTCTCTAAATGGCAGATCTAGTCGCGCAATGGCAGAATAGGTGGGCAATTAAGCTGAAGAAAAGTGGTGAACACTGTTTCGCGTTGGTATATGGACCATTTTTTTCATTCCCGTTTCGAATTTTTATTTATCTTTTTAAACATGATATAGTTTATTCAAGAAAATAATCAAATAGAAATTTTTCTTTATGGTAATCTTTTAAAATTTTTGAGGTGTGCATAAGCTTACTACATTTAGATCTTTAAATCTATACGAATGAATCCCACTGCAAAGGGGAGCAATGATGAGAAATATTGATCTTGAGGATGAATTAGAAGTAATCAAAGAAGAAAGCAAAAAGTTAAGAGGCAATTGAAGAAGTATAAGAAAAGAGATGTAATAAACAAAGAGTGCCATGTGTGCTTTTCTGTGCATCTAGAGACAAACATCTAGAGCAACTTTGCTAAACCACTCCTTTCTATGCATAGCCCCGAGTCAAATAAAAACTGAGATTTTTACATGTAACTTGTTACAATTGTAACAAATTGGAATAATACCATCAATTGTAACAATTTTAGATTTTAAGTTTGTAACAAATTGGAATAATACTATCAATTGTAATAATTTTAGATTTTAAGTTAATGAGAATTGGAGAGTGTTATTGTCTTTTTAAGTAAAAAACTTAAATCACGTAAAAAATGTGAGATTTGATATTGAAATTGTCAAGTTTAAAATGTTAGGATTAAATTACACAATAAGATGAAACTTCAGGGTTAAATTGCGCAAATTAGCCATTTTAAAATAGAAAATGATAAAATAATAAAAAACAAAATATGACATCAACCATGACGTCAGCGATTTGGGTGGGAAAACTTGTTTAGATTACTCTTGATTTAGATATATATAGATATAGCACACGTTTGATGCATGGGAAGAAGAACGCTAATATGAACAATTAGTTTGATCAGATTTTAGAGAGCAAAAAAATGAAAAAGTGTTTATTGAAAAGAATGATTCCAATCCTTTCTTTGTTACAATCGTCCCCTATTTATAGAGAAAGAGAGGGAAAATTAGTTATCACAAAGCCCACGCGACAATATTTGCACTAAACTTGCAAGCGATATAATTACACGTGGGTGACATTGGAGCTACTTCTAAGTAACATCGAAGCGACTCCTTGGTGACAGTGAGGCGACCCCTTTGTGAGGAAAGAGATCCTCTGGGGGAACTTGGTTACTTCCTTTGGGGTTGCTTGCAGCGACGCAATTCCTCACCATTCTTTTATTAGAGTATGAGCGATTTGAGATGCTTGTGTTGAGATGCTGGTATGGACCTTACTCCTCAAAAAGCGAAGCCCTTCTTCTTACGCCAATTGTTGATGTTGGGTTCAGACGTGGACCCAAGTTAGTAAAGAATGTGTGATATGATGGTGATGTTTGATTAGGATTCCTTATCGGAATGGGATCCGATGTGAGTTTGTGAACGGAAGTAGTTTGATCAGGAATTGAGTTAGGAATCAAATAAACTTATTGCAAGAATTCTCTTTCTAATTTCTATTTTTCAGGCAAAAAGCCTCCCCCAAAATGACACCCCCGGGGCGCTTTGGGAATTTCATACAATCTGTTCGGACATGAACTTAGTTTGACAAATACTGAAATACAAGGTTTAGTTGGCTAATGTCCTAACAACTACCACTAACTACCAACTTTCGACCGTGTGGCAGACGCACTGACTCGTTTCTACAATGACCCTGATCGGACATACTCTCTGATCGGCATTCATTCTTGATCGACCAATTCTGTCCGCTCTCAGCCATGTTAAATAGGGCTCATCGCGTTGATTAGCGATCCACTTGAGATCAGACACATGTCTCTGATCGGCTCCTGCTTCCGTCCAACTCTACATAGGTCTTCTCGTGAGATTCCAGGTACCAACATCATTCATGTAATCTTTTATGAAATTATGTAATTCACAATTTTATCCCATGTATTGTGTTATTGAGGGAAAATAATTTAAGAATGAGACTGTGAATTACCTCATTTTGTAAAAAATTGTCTAAATAATTAATTACCTATAAATAGCGGGACTCTTATGTAATTATTCAAGCATTCTTTTACAAAGAAGGGTAAATTCACCGTCTTATCCTTAAATTATTTTCCCCAATAATACAATATACAGGGGTAAGATTGTAAATTTACCTATTTTATAAAAGATTGCCTGAATGATTACTTACAAATAGTATTTTCAAAAAATCTATTTAGTCAAATTGATAGTTTTTCAGGAAAATACTATTGAAAGGTGATCATTCAGGTAATTTTTTATAAAAATGTGTAAATTGGGAAAAGATAATTTAAAGATAAGACTGTGAATTTACTATATTTTGTAAGAGATTGTGAATGATTACTTACAAATAGTGGAACTCAGATTTTCATGTAACCCAATTGAGTGCATTTAAAATGTATCTTTAATTTTATTACTCAAGCCACTAAACGAATTCAATAAAATTAAACTACTCTTGTCACAATAAATTATCCAACTTTCACTATGTTTGGTAACCATTGATAAATACTTCGAATTTATCAACCAATTTAAATTTCAACTTTTAAGATCGGATGACAACACCACATTTAACCATATATTTGATATTACTTGAATTCTTACATCATTTTAATCATTACCTCCACATGACACAATCAAATATTAACTCCTATACAAAATTTGAAATTTAAATCTATTTATAAATCCACCCATTTATAAATGGTTACCAAACAAAGCATTTATTTACTAACCGTGTATAATTGATTTCTAATTGAGTCATAAATCATTCCTTTCGGAGCCGAGTAGCTGAACAACTTAAAACACGTTATTTGTAATAACAAAATAATTCGTGGACAAGTGCAAACTTATGAATTATTAATACGTTATTTATTTCAAAAATGTCACGCGTACAAAATAATTGGAGTAATGATACATTTCCCTATTAGTTCACCACTTAGTTCTTTACCGATTGATAATTTTACCTTTTATTTCAGTTAGTCGGTGAATTAAGTAATGAGCTAGTAAGAAAGTTTATTATTATTCAAAAAATTTACGTTAAGGCCATGACACTACAATATCTCACTAGTAATTAGTAAGATGTGGTCAAATGTCAATATAGCAATCCTCGTGAAAATTCATTTGCAGTTTCCTAAACTTGGAACAATTATAATGTTGTGAGAAAAAATAAAGGGGAAAAATTAGGGAAAGAAACTATTTTCAAATAATGTACGGGGGGAAATTTGCTGGAAAATCTAGTAATGATAGTGTTAGAAAAACTTTTTTCAATTCTTTAAAACGTTTTTAAGAATAATTTTGCCGTTGCATTTTTTATTTAATAATAGAATTGGCATTTAATTTTTCACAATGTGCTATTTCTTTGATTTACATATACAATTTGGATGGAAGAAGGGGAGGTGAAATTGAGTTAACAAGGAGTCAAATTTGACCCTCTTTTACCTTTTTCCCTCCTCTAAAATGGCTTTTTTTTTTCACCCATCCTCGAACAATATCTGGTTTTGTTTAGAATTAAGGTGTGGTTTGGTGTGATCAAGTGAAGAATCAAGCTGTTGGTGGTGTAGAGGAATAACAGTAGTGAACAATACAAAGAAGTAGCAGGGACGCACTTAGCAAATTTCTTATTGCATTAGAGAATCACACTTTAATAAACACGACTTATTAAGTTGTGATTCTCATAATTGCAACTCACATGTCAGCCCAAGAAGCTTCCACCGTTACAAACTAACAGCCTGCTCCAATTGTATCCAAACATATTTTTTCTTGTGTTATTTCTTTTATGTAAACTAGAAACTAGCTGGTTCTAGAGTATTCCAACCAATTGTATATAAAGAGATACTGTTCAGTGAAGTAAGATATTGAGAAATTTATTTTACAAAGTTTGATTTGGTATCAGAGCTTCATGGCCAACGCCAGTACCACAACCCAGAATTCTGGAAACACAAATCCTTCTCTCTCATTTCCGTAACAAACTCCAGCCATGATGAGCCTCACACAAATTCTTCCAATCAAGCTTGATAAAAACAATTTTCTTCTCTGGAAAAACATGTTGATGCCCATTATTAAGGGACACAATCTTGAGTCATATCTCCTGGGAACCAAACACTGCCCACCAGAGTATGTTACAGAACATATCACTACAAATCAGCCTGGAAATGATGAGAATCAGGGAGAAACAGGTGATGCAGCATCTGCGCAAACAATCCTCAATCCAGACTACCAGAAATGGGTTACTACTGACCAGCTTTTGATTGGATGGCTCTACTCAACTATGACACCAGAAACAGCTGTTAGAGTCATGGGAGCAGCAACTTCGCATCAACTCTGGACAGCAATAGAAGAAAACTATGGAATTATGAATAGATCAAGAGTGATTTTCCTGACTAGTGAATTGCAAAAAGCTAGAAAAGGGACTCAATCTATAGATTAGTACCTCAGTCATGTCAAACAAATTGCTGACAATTTGGCAATTGCTGGGAAACCTGTGTTGCAATCTGATTTGATTACACAAGTACTTTCAGGCCTTGATGAGGAATACACTCCAATTGTAGTTCAGATTGCCAGCAGGGAGTCCATTTCATGGTATGAATTGCAATCTATACTTATGACTTTTGAAAGTAGGCTTGAGCATCTTACTGCTATGAAGAATAGTTTTGGTGTTGTTAACTCGTCACAAGCTTCAGCCAATGTTGCTCAAAGATCTGATCAGTATAACAGAGGAGGCAGATCTGGAATAATGGCAGAAGGTTCTTATTCTCGTGGAAGAGGAAGAGGAAAGAACCAAAATTATAGTAAGAACAGAGACAATAACTTGAAGGGATCTTGTCAAATCTGTGGGCTGAACAATCATTTTGCTGCAGAGTGTTGAAACAGATTTAATGAAAGATACATGGGCTCAAGGCCTTATCAGGAAAGCAATCCCTCAGCCTATGTAGCAACTCCAGAGGCAATTTCTAATCCTCCCTGGTATGCAGACACAGGAGCCGGTCACCATGTGACTGAAAAAAGTTAGAACCTTCAGGTCATGACAAATTACAATGGTAAGAACAAGCTAATGGTTGGAAACGGTAAGGTTTTGAACATTTCACATATTGGAGATACTCACTTTCCTATTTGGAACAATCAGAAACTTTTAATTAAAAATATGTTGGTGGTGCCAAGTATTAAGAAGAATTTACTGAGTATGTCAAAATTGACTGCTGATAATAATTGTTTTATGGAATTTCACCCTGATTTTTGTCTTGTGAAGGAAAAGCAAACAAGGAAAACAACGCTGGAAGGGAAACTCAATGAGGGACTTTATCTTCCGATCTCCAGAATTCAGTTCAGCAGAACCAAAAATCTCTCCAAATAAACAGAGCTATATTTCGTTACCAGTTTCTGGTTCCAATAGCCTTTTAGAAAAATTAAAAGTATGGCATAGGAGGATTGGGCATGCTTCAACCTCAGTGTTAGCCAACTTTCTGAAACAATGTAATCTTAGTACCAATATTATCAAAACAGAGTTTACTTGTGAAGCTTGTCCACTTGGAAAATCTCATGCACTTCCTTTTAATCTCTCAAATTCACATTCTACCTTTCCTCTTGAATTAGTACACTCAAATGTTTGGGGGCCTGCTCCTATAACATCAAAAAATGGCTACAAGTACTATGTGTTATTTCTAGATGACTACTCTAGGAATATATGGATCTACCCTCCTAAGACTAAGGCTGAAGTACTACCTACATTTGTTCAGTTTAAAAACCTTGTTGAAAACAGATTTGATAGGAAAATAAAAGCACTACAATCTGATTCAGGAGGGGAATTCAAGTCACTCATTCCTTTAGCAAAACAATCTGGAATTGAAATTAGAAACTCTTGTCCATACACTTCAGTCCAAAATGGGAGAGTGGAGTGAAAACACAGACATATCACAGAAATGGGGTTGACCCTATTAGCCCAAGCAAAGATGCCCTTACACTATTGGTGGGAAGCATTTCACACAGCCACCTATCTAATTAACAGACTACAAGCTCCTATTTTGAAACAAAAATCACCATTCATGACATTGTTCAAAAAACCTATTGATCACAACTTCTTCAAGACCTTTGGTTGTAGTTGTTTCCCTTGTCTAAGACCCTATGAGAAGCACAAGTTCAGCTTCCATTCCATTAAATGTGTTTTTATTGGGTACAGTGGAGAACATAAACGGTACAAATGCCTTAGTCCAACAGGTAGAGTGTATATCTCTAGACATGTCATTTTTCATGAAAACTCCTTCCCTTTTGAATCAGGTTTTCCAACAAAAAGATCACCTACTGACCAAATTCCTACTCAAATCATATAATATAATCTCTCCTCAGAAAATACACAAAATATAGTATCTACACCTCAAACCCCAGCTGATGAAAGAACTCAGGAAAGTTTCCAGACAGCAAGCTTACCTTCTGCTATTCCTGAACAGGTACTAAATCAGAGTGAAGAGGATGATGAAACTGGTAGTGAAGTTGAAACTGAGGTTGCAGAGGAATCTAGTCAGGGAACTGAACAAGAGGATAGTGAAAATCTGCAAAATGTAAACAGTGGAATAGTTAATCAACATCCAATGATAACAAGAGCTAAAGATGGTATTTTCAAGCCAAAAATATTCATTGGCAGAGTGATGAAAAATGGAGAATCAGTTCAAAAACCAGTAGAGCCGACAAGTGTGGAAGAATTATTGAATAATGACCAGTGAAAGCAAACAATGACAGATGAATATAATGCCTTAATAAAAAACAAGACATGGAGACTTGTTCCATAACAAGATGGGCAGAAAATCATCAGTAACAAGTGGGTGTTCAGGCTGAAATATAATTCATCAAGAGAAGTTGTGAGACACAAAGCAAGACTAGTGGCAAAGGGGTTTCTACAAACACCAGGTATTGATTTCACAGAAACTTTCAGTCCTGTCATTAAAGCATCAACTTTGAGGATAATTTTGACTCTTGCTGTACATAAAGAATGGATGGTGAGGCAAGTGGATATAAACAATGCTTTCTTAAATGGGAAAATTGAAGAAGTTTTTATGTACCAGCCTGAAGGATTTATTGATGACAAAAGGCCTAATCATGTATGCAAGCTTGATAAAGCTCTTTATGGCTTAAGGTAAGCACCTAGGGCATGCTATGATAGTCTTAAGGAAGCACTTCAAGGTTGGGGCCTCACTCAGTCAAGGGCAGATAATTCACTATTCATTTTAATTGACAAGAAACTGGTTTTGTTTGTCCTGGTATATGTAGATGATATTATCATAACTGGGAACAATACACCAGAAATTTAGAAGTTCATTATCAAGCTTAACAGGAAGTTTTCTCTAAAGGAAATTGGAGAGTTGCATCATTTTTTGGGGGTTGCAGTCAACCGCAGTGAGAAAGGTATTTGCATGACACAGTCACAGTACATTCTAGACTTAATGAAGAGGTTTGATTTTCTTAATCTCAAGTCATGTGAAACTCCCATGGCTGTTGGAAAATTATTGTCTAAGGAAGATAGAAATATGCTGGTTGATCCTAAAATATATAGAAGTGCTGTAGGAGGTCTTCAATACTTATCCTATACTAGGCCAGACATCAGTTTTGCAGTGAATAAGATGAGCCATTTTCTTCAGTCACCAACAGATGCTCACTGGCAAGCAGTTAAAGGAATCTTTAGGTACTTGAAGGGAACTATTAATCAGGGCCTATTGATTCATAAAGGAGAGGACTTGAACATCAAAGAGTATGCTGACAAAGATTGGGCTTCATACCCTGATGATAGGAGGTCAGTAGCTGGCTATTGCATTTTTATTGGGAAAGTCTGGTATCCTGGTCATCAAAGAAGCAGCAAGTTGTAGCACGCTCTAGTACAGAAGCAGAGTATAGATCCCTTGCTCACGCAACAGCTGAAATTACATGGATTGAGTCCTTATTTGGGGAATTAGGGCTGAAACCTACAGTTCCTATGATCTGGTGTGACAATATAAGTGCTAAAGCCCTAGCTGCAAATCCAGTATATCATGCTCGCACAAAGCATATCGAATTGGACATTCATTTCATCAGGGATAAAGTTCTTAGTAAAAGATTGGAGATTCAGTACACACCTTTTTCGGATTAAAATTGCAGATCTTATGACGAAACGTATCTCACATACTCGATTCAGATTTCTCAGGGATAAATTATGGATTGTGGAGAAACCTTCCAGCTTGTGGGGGAGAGTGAAGAATCAAGCTGTTGATGGTGTAGAGGAATAACAGTAGTGAACAATACAAAGAAATAGCAGGGACAGCAAATTTCTTGGGCATTAGAGAATCACACTTTAATAAACACGACGTATTAAGTTGTGATTCTCATAATTGCAACTCACATGTCAGCCAAAGAAGCTTCCACCGTAACAAACTAACAGCCTGCTCCAATTGTATCCAATCATATTTTTTCGTGTGTTATTTTTTTTCTGTAAATTAGAAACTAGCTGGTTCTACAGTATTCCAACGAATTGTATATGATATTGAGAAATTTATTTTACAATTGATTGATTATAGTTCTAAGAAAATCAAATTGAACAATAGGTTTTTTCGAGAAAATAACTCTTTGATTATTTTGTAATATTAAAACCAATTATTTAAAAAAAATAATAAAATATGGTATATTTAGGTTATCAACTAAAAATAAAAAGAGAAAAACATGAACTTTTGTAATGAAAGCAACTATATTCTAGGGTTTGAATTACATGATTTTTATAGAAACTAAGATTGTTTGATAATTTTATTCTTTTAGCTTTGAGAATTTGAATCAAGAATTAAGATAATAAATTCAAAATCAAATCCTTGTAACTTGGTTATGCTTTTGTTATTGGTTCTCAAACAAAAGCCATAACTAAACAATAACCAAATGGTTATAAAATGGTTATTAATTTTAATAAGCATAATGCTATGAAAGTTTAAATAAACAAATCAAACCGACAGAATTGCTCGGTTTTGACTTGATTTGGTTAGTAATGGTTATTTGCCAATTCCTACTTTTGTTGGACATTAGAGTACAATTAATGTAGGAAAAAAGGCCAAATTTGAGTCCAAAAAAAAAAAAAAAACTGAAATAATATAGGAAATTTAGAAAGTGTTTGACAATTGCATGATATTATAATCTGTATTATAATCTGTGACGTGTCATCATTTTATTAGTTGTTTTTATAAAAAGTAAATAATTGTGGCTTGACTTTTACTTTTTGACTTTTTTGAAAAAAGTTAAACCAATAAAATAATATCGTATGACAAATTATAATCGATAGTATAATTTTAGACAGTTGCCAAACACTTTGTTAGGGTGTAAAATGCTATTTTGTCATTTACCCTTCCCTCATTGAGCTCATTTTATAAATATATTCAATTCAATTAAATAATGTCACGTATACAATTTATATTTCCCTCTACACATTCTGTTGATTTTTTTCCTCTTCATTAACGTTGTTTTTGGATTAGATATCTCTTACAATGAAAGAGGAGCTGAGAAAACGCGTAAGAGAACGAACGCGTCAAGCCGAGACAAAAATGGGCGAAGCGACGTCGTTGACTTGACTAGATCGAAAAATGTGTCCGGTTCTACTCGGATGCTTCTTCAAACCGTGTCCCTCCACTGTCCCTCTAGCTCTTTATTTCCTTCTTAGCTGCATCTTGTTCTCAATCATTTCATCGCATAATAATCTTTTAATCTTCTTCAATCTCTGCTTTCCGATCTGAGGCTTGAATTCTTGGAATCCTGGGAAATTACGAGCAGTTCTTGAATTGGTGAGTCTTCTTCTCGTCGGGCTTCTTTCTACTTGTTCAATATATTGCTGGTATTCATCCAATTTGCACTGCTTAGTTCCATTCTTAACAATTTGTGCAATTTTTGGTAAGATCAGATTACTGTTTAGAAGGAGGTGTTCCACCCAAAAGTATAATAAATAAATAAAATAATTCTAAAAGATAACGAAATTATTGTTTCAGAAAGAAGGTTAAACGAAAGAAATATTCTATCAATAAAAGTACTTTCGACCAAGGAAAATAAATCTACATCATCATGGTGGACTTGATTATAAATACGCCTCAATATGTCATCAAATGAGAAATATTCTTGAAAGGAGATTTTTTCGGGAATGTGTTCTCGAGAATTGGAGAGTAAAATGGGAAAAACAATTGTTGGTATTGATGTGTCAATTAGCACTTTGAGACGAATTGCACAAGGATAATGAAGAAAATGTGAGTGTCATGGTGGATTTATCAAGAGATAGGAGAACCATTCATTGGTTGTGTATTATTATTATTATTATTAATTGGTTGCTGTCTATTTATTTATTTATTGATTGATTTATGTTTTATTATTATTATTTTTTATTGTTTGTTTATTATTTATTTATGTATTTATTTTTGGGTATAAGGAGAACATCTTGAGGTAGAAACTATTTTGTAAGTGATTTTTCTTTCTTTCCATTTTTTGGGTCTACTATAGTTGTTATTCTCCTGTAGTTGTTGCCAAAAGTCTAGCTAGATTACAGTTTCTTTTTCCTACAAGGGGGGAGAAACCAGATTACTTTTTGTTTCCATATGGTTTTACTCTGTCTTGCAATTTTGAATTTTTTTTAATATTTAGTGTCAAGAGAAATGTGGGTCCTTTTCCCCCTTAGAACTGGAGTGTAGAGCTTTATGGTACTTTATCATAATTCTTAAATGAAAAGTTGGTGAAGTCAAGTTTTATAATCCGAACCACATATTCTCCATACAAATACAAATTTTCATATTTCTCAATAATTTTTCTTTATATTCCCATTACACATTGTTGATTTAAACCGGACACTGCGTTGGATTGAGGTCAATCAACACTGAACCACCATCCCACAAGGGGCCGTGCTAGGTTCAAGTTGATTGTTTCTTCTGGGTCTCTGGAATTCTAATTGAAGATAATATTAAGCATGATGTTGAATTCGATAAAAAACTATAAATATCATTTTACGATTTAATGGCGTAATAATCTGAAAAGAATGGGATATTAGGGAAAAGTAAAAAGTAGAACTTTATCTTTGATTTTTAAGGCAATTTTACACAATATATTTACAATTTGCTCTAAGTTGTTAGCTCGTTCAAACTTCTCGTTGAGATCTAATTTGGAACTCATATGAAGATCTAATTTGGAACTCATATGAAGAGGTATCCTCATTTCCTCAACATTTTATTCGATAGATTTGTTAGCATTTATGGAATTTTTCTTAGTAGAATTTGTTAGATTTAAAGGATGTCTTGATTTATTTTAGAATTTCATATCGCTCGAGATATTTTCAACAGAGTTTGTTGTTTTAAACGTGCAATCCATAAGATATAAATTTTGGTATACAAGAAAACAACACAAATACGAGCTAATGGAAAAAAATATATAATCCACTTTTACCTTTTATTCGAGTAATCATTGCTGAGAACATTTAAGAATTTACTATTACGTGTTGATCTCTGAATTATCGAGTAACCTTTTTCTTACATCTTATTTGTTTATTTTTGCATTGAACATGAATTTGAGATGGAAAAAGTTACACAACTTCTTACATGATGATTAAAATAAAAGTAAATAAATATTCAAAAAACATATATATTTTTTGATAAGAACGCAACGCACACACTTATTTTTAGGGTTAATTACATCTAACATTACCAACCTTTCAACTTTTTATCGATTACGTCTTTAACATTTAATTTTCCGTTTTTACGCCCCTAACCTTTAGTGAAATCCCATTTTTCATCCCTGGAGACGGAAAACGTCAATTTCTTTCGTTAATGGCAGGGGTATTTTAGGTAAAACGAAAAAAATAAATATTTTTTATATATTGGTTATTTATTTTGTATTTTTTAGGTTGTGATTTATCCCTTGCCAGTTTGTAGGGTGAAATTTTTTGAGTAACACAATTTAAACCTATAGTAGGATAAACAATCTATATATATCTAAATCAAGAGTAGTCTAAACAAGTTTTCCCGCCTAAATTGCTGATGTCATAGATGATGTTATATTTTATTTTTTATTGTTTTATTTTATTCTTTTCTTTCTAATTTGCGTAATTTTAACCCTCACATTTCATCATATTGTGCAAATTAATCATAGTCTTTTAAACGTCACAATTTCAACAGCAATGTCATGACTAACACAGCGAAGTCATGACTAACATCATATTTTATTTTTTTATTGTTTTATTTTTTCCTTTTCTGGCCAATTTGCGCAATTTTAATATTGACATTTCATCATATTATGCAATTTGATCCTAATCTTTCAAAGTTGACAATTTCAACATCAACAAATCTCACATTTTTACGTGATCTAACATTTTTTACTTAAAAAGACAATAATATCCTCCAATTCTCATTCATTTAATATATATATTATGTTATATTAAATTAATCTAAATCAAGTGTAATTTCTACCGTATTTCTCACATTTGACTGGTACTGTAAGCTAACTAATGACGTTATGTTTTGCCTATTTTTCTATGTTTTCCCCTATCATGGAATTTAAAATTCCATTTTCTATTTCCCAAAGAAACTCATAAAGATTGAATTTTTTTTCCATGAGTTTTATATTTTCAATGGAAAACAAATGAGTCAAACATGCTATAAGTTTGCGGAAAATACATATAATGAGAAAGGTTAAGTGGCTTATATTTCTTTGCAAGGAGAAGGGCTCGCCGAAATGACGTCAACGGTGATTGGTATAGAGTTAAACACTTGACAAGTTTGTAATTATATTATAACTTTAAAAAGCTATTATGAACTTAGTTCGCCTCAATTATCTTTGCTTGAATGTCAATAACATTTTTAAGGACATTTTGGCCACATTCTCATTAGAAACACGCAAAGCTTACGTTTTTTTTTTCCTTAAAAAATTGTTAATATTTTAGTATAATGAGTCGAAAATTGGGAATTTAAAAAGTTTCTGTTTAGATTTGTTTATCAAAAAATCGACCTTTAATAAATTTCTCACAAATATTTATTCTTTTTTCAGACCAAGTTTTCTTTTTCATAAGTTTGAGTTTTAAAATTATATAAGATGAAAATTTCTAAAATTTCAAAGATATTTAGAAGACAAAAAGTCAATTCATAGTTCGAGCATGTGGTTTGATTAATACAGTATTACAGATGGAGAGCTATGTTTAATAAATAAGGGCCTATACCCACGCCATGTAAGTTGATTGGTCACATTGAACGTATGAAAAGATTTTTATTAATAAATTTATTGGTCTAATTATTTCCATTGATGTACATTCATTTTTTATATTTTCAACTAATGTACAAATATTTCACATTCATTTTTCAAATTTCAATTGTTTTATTTTTTTAACATTATTCATCTTTTATATTTTCAACTAATGTACAAATGTTTCCTATTCATTTTTCAAATTCTTATTGTTATATTTTTTAACGTTGCTCTTCTCGTGTATCGCATGGGTGCTGTACTAGTCTACTTTTAATTCATAAGTTTGGTAGTAAGAATTTTCTGAGAAACTATGGAGGCTATGGATGCACCTAGACATTTATAGTACTTCTCCTAATTTTTGTGTCGACTTGATGATTATTGAATATGCAGAGCAGAGATGGTGGATGCTGTGGTTAGCGTTTTTTTAGAGAAGCTTCTACATACCCTCTCAGGCGAGGGCCGGTTCATTACAAATTATAGGGAACAATTTGAGAAATTAAAAGATCAACTGTTACTCATGCAGAGCTTCCTCAAAGATGCAGAAAGACTTAAGCGAAAAAATGAGACACTGCGAAGTGTCATGGCTTTCTTGCGAGAACTAATTTATGAAGCTGAAGATATACTTGTCAAATGTGAAAGTCATTCTGATAATGGTGATGTTGCTGGTTTAAAGTATAAAATTTGGTTGCAACCGTCAAAACTTAAATTTCAGTATCATTTTGGGAAGCGCCTCAATGAAATCAATGACAAGATCACCGAGATAAAAGAGAATGTTAGAACTTATCTTGGAGTGCCACTTCTAAATCCAACAAATTTGATGGAGGCACATGATTATCTGATGTCTAGGTGGAGCTCCTCTACGTATGATCACACACAAGTGGTTGGTTTAGAAGGCGATACAATGAAGATGAAGGACTGGTTATATCAAGCTAGCGATGGCATACTTGCCATTGGGATTGTTGGTATGGGGGGACTAGGCAAGACAGATCTTGCTCAAAAAGTCTTCAACGATAGAATAATCGAAAATCACTTTGAAAGAAGAATATGGGTTTCAGTTTCTCAAACATTTACGGAGGAAAAAATCATGAGGAGTATATTGAGGTGCTTAGGAGATGCATGCTTGGGTGATGATGAAGGTGAATTGTTAAAGAAAATAAACCAATACCTCTTAGGAAAATGTTACTTATTAGTGATGGATGATGTGTGGAGTGAAGATAATTCTTGGTGGCTTAAAATAAGCCAGGGATTACCAAAGGGGAATGGGAGTTGTATCATAATTACAACAAGAAACGAGAAAGTTGCTCGTAAAATGGGAGTATATGAAGCTAGAATTCACGTGCCAAAATTCCTCTGTGAAGAAAATAGCTGGTTGCTTTTTTGTAAGGTTGCGTTTGCTGCTACTGGAGGTGAGTGTGTGTACAAAGAGTTGGAGGTCACTGGGAAAGAGATTGTTAGAAAATGTGGAGGTCTACCTTTAGCTATTAAAGCTGTTGGGGGAATAATGCTGTGTAAACCACCTCATAATCATGAGTGGAGTCGAATCTTGAGACATTTCCGTGAAGAGTTAAAAGAAAATGATAACTCTGTAATGGCTTCATTGCAGTTGAGTTACGATGAACTCCCACCTTACTTGAAGTTATGTTTCCTTTGCTTCTCAGTCTTTCCAGAGGATTGCGAGATTGCAAAAGAGCAATTGATCCACTGGTGGATTGGAGAATACTTCGTTCCATTGAGGACTGGTCGTCTAATGACTGAAGTTGGTGAGAATTGTTTTTCAGAATTAACAAATAGATGTTTGGTGGAGGTTGTTGATAAATCTTACGATGGTGAAGTATATACTTGCAAAATTCATGATATGGTCCGCGACTTGGTCATCAAAGTTGCAAAAGATGATGCATTTTCAGTCCCATCTGATGCAAAGTCTCGCCATTTGGGTATTACAGATGATATGAAAGGGGAGAACTTAACAACCAATTTGCGAGCATTGCTTACTACAACCAAGAGTGGCGAAGTGAACAAAATTCCCTCAAATCTTGTGGAGAAGTTTTGCCATTGTCAAAATCTTCAGATATTGGATCTTTCTAAATCAATTTTTGATGCTTCTCTTTCTAAGTTGTTGGATGAGATTGGATATCTTCAACACTTGACATATCTTAGCTTAAGCAATACTCATCCACTAGTCCTAGTTCCGAGATCACTGGAAAAACTTTTGAAGCTCAAGATTTTTGATGCAAGTTATTGCCAGAATCTGAAAAAGCTCCCGCAATGTATTCTCAACTATGAACAGCTTGCGGTCCTGGATGTGAGTAATTGCGGTTCGCTTGAATACTTGACGTGTGCTCTTCCGATCTCTCAATAACCTTCAAGTATTACTCGGATTTAAGCCTTGTAAATCAAGTGAGATAAATGGTTGTCGGATTGGTGAACTTAGAAGCTTGATTCGACTAAGAAGACTAAGTCTACAACTTTCTCATGGCGATGAAATTGGAGATGACGAGGTGAGTGCATTACTTAACCTTAAAGAACTGCTTTTCCTAACAATAAGTTGCTTCGACAGTCATGATATTGGTCTGGTCTCCAAGTTGGATAAACTGTCTCCTCCTCAGCAGCTCCACAGCCTAGATCGGAAGAGCTATCCAGGGAAAACAAGCCCCATCTGGCTTAACCCTGTTTCGCTACCCATGTTGCAGTATATATCCATGATTTCCGGTAGTCTTGAAAAGATGCACGATTCCTTTTGGGACATCGAAAATGCACTTTGGAAAATCCAGGGCTTGAAGTTTGAAGCTCTATCAGACTTATATGCAGACTGGTCTGTAGTTAGTCGAGTTATGCCATCTTTAAGAATACTTTATGTTAGTTGGTGTCCTGAGTTAGATTCATTCCCAATTGAAGATGCAGGATTTAGAGGAGGAGTGTGGACAAAGGAGGAAAAGAGTTCCTAATTGCTAAATGAGACAACTTTCATTGATCGAAACATGGTTAATACAGTTATATAATTGTAAAATTGTCTAAATTCTTCATTGTAATTGTACAGATAATGCTATTTTAGACTGGAGTTGTCATCTTCTCTTTGGATAAGGAATGAGTAGATGTCTCCATATATTTATGATTATTCACATATCCTACAATGTAAATATGCCAACTAGACTAGAGATCGGTCTCCAGTCTAGATAATTAGTACTACTCTAATTATAAGTTTTCTTGTCTAACTATTTATAATATGATGATTCATCAATAGGTTGCAGACAATATGCAAATCAGTTGAAATTGAGCTTCAAATTTCATTGTCTAAAATGACGTCGTTTTGGCTCCATTTTGTGTAACACCTTGAGTGTCATGAACTCGAAACGCTACTTAAAAACGTCTTTCACTTTGAATTAAGCGGATGAAATATCTTTACAGCATGCAATTTTTTTTATTTATTTTTTGTCCTTTACTAACTTTGAAATCTAATTGAATTGAGTAATATAAATGGTGAAACACACTTTACTAAATATTAAATAATAACAAACTTAAGCAAAGAAAATAAAATGTGAGTTTAGATGCTAACACAAATTAATTTACATATTAATCTACAACATAATCTTGAATATAATAATAACTTAAGATTAATGTTTTGGGTCATTTTAAAAATAAATTATTTAGTAGCCACTGCCGCTGGTTTCATTGCCCGCTACAGACTGAAAAAATTTTAGGAAAACAATGAGCATTTTGAAGAAACACCCTGTAGTCTTGGCTCAAATTTTTCACATTATGCAAATTCACATTTTGAACAAATAATTGTACATGTAATTTAGACATCTCCAACAAGTCAAATACCTATGCGGCACGCGAGCTAGTCATTTTACTTTCAAACCACGAGTATATCAATTATAACATAGTATTCAGGGCATATCAAGTTTGAACATACTACCATGGTATATCTTACTACCAGTGGATAGATAAAATAAATCAAAGTACTACCCAGGTACAACATGTTGGTATTAAATCAGAATCACATTTAACGTAAAACATATAGCACAAATTGCAACTTAAGCATTTCAATAAGTGCGCATCATTTGTAAAACCATTAACCTTAGGAAATAGAGACTACCTTAATGTTGATGTCAAGTTTGAGCTTTTGTGGCGATTTAGCTTTGACTTGTCTAGACATAAAGAATAAACTATAAGTTAATATTTAAAGCATTGATTTAAAATTAGCTAAACTCTAAAATTTTGGTTTTGAATTAATATATTGTAGGAATATAGAAAGCTAAGTCATCTAATCAAATCGATTTTGGGTTTAATCGATAAGTTGTTGAAATTTGGGTTTAGAAACATCTTATTAATAAAATTTAGGGTTAAAATAACAATCTTGAATACTAACTTTACAAAGAGCAGGGCTATAATTAATCTAGGAACTGATTTAAAGAATTTAGAAGTAGGGTAACTAACTTAATCAAATATCAAAAAGGAAGAACTAACTTAATCATACAACTAAAAATTGGGACTAAGGCGCAAATTCAAAACAATCAAATTCCCAGTTTTGGGAATCTGATGTGTAGTACACAGAGAGAGCGAGAGTTGAGGCGAGAGAGGGAAGAATTGAGATGAGTTCCACCCAAGACTTCAACATCCAGCTTCTCGAGACTCCATTATGGTGTAAAATAATTGTTCTACAAAAGGAGATGAGGCTGAAATCGAGAAGAACTCGATGGACGTGGCAATGTTTGGGCTCTTGAAATCCCGTCATTTTCGCAGGAATTCTAGCGAGATTCA
Source organism: Nyctanthes arbor-tristis (assembly GCA_963692815.1). Taxonomy (NCBI): domain Eukaryota; kingdom Viridiplantae; phylum Streptophyta; class Magnoliopsida; order Lamiales; family Oleaceae; genus Nyctanthes; species Nyctanthes arbor-tristis. The sequence continues at coordinate 82,413 of CAVNYN010269761.1, forward strand.
AACAGGGTAAGTTTTTAGAGTTATGGGTTATCGATTCCCAAGTTCGAACGTGGAAGAGTGAGTGCTTGGAGGTGACGGGTTCATGGCTGCAGGGACTGTTACGACCCAAACTTTTTAAATCTATTCTCTACTATATACTTGGTCAAAGTCAAAATTATTGGGTCAAAGTCCAAGCATCAAATGGCTAAAATGAATAAATTAATTATTGGAGGGCTTGTATACAAACTATTTTGGGTTAAGGGCCGATTTGTATTACTTAATAAGTTGAGGGGCTTTAAGTGCAATTTATCTTACAAATTGAAATCACACACACAAACACACACTAGGGCACGCGATTCGGTGGAAAGGAGAAGAAATAGGAGAGAAAAGAAAAGAAAGGAAAAAGGGAGAGAAAATGGGGGGTTTTGCACCTTATTGGTATGGTTCAGCACATGGGCTTTCGATTTCTTCAATAAATCCATATCTATGTATATTTTGTAATGGGTGTTGATTTTATGTTTTGTTTTCATGATTTGAGACTTAATAATTGTTTTCTATATCATAAGAAGGATGAGTTTTAACCTTGCAACTTCCATTACATATTATTATGAGATTTTCATAAACCCTGGATATGAAATGTAGCGACTGGAAAATTTTTCTATTTAAAAATTTTATTTTAATATACGTGTCGCTATGACGTGTCTAATATAAATTTTGAATAGTCAAACTTCGTTGTCGAGCTCATCTAATCATAATTATAATTTTGTTTTAAAATTTAAAGGTATTATAATGAGATAATTTTGAGAACTAACGACCGAAACTTCTACTAATAAATTTCAATTTAAGTAATTTGGAACTAAACAGATTATTTCATAATAACAATAACAATTTAAATTAATTTAATTAATTGAAACTCAAGACTTATTATTATTCATTTTAATTCAAACTCTTATATGGATGCAAATATTTTCCTTAAGAAATGGCCTAAGTCTTGTAACCCAAATTAAAACCAAAGAATTCAAAATATATTACCCCATTTGGTAGTCTCATATTCAACCCATTACCCCTTTGAAGCCCTATGCCAAAATTGAACCATATTTAGTCTCCCCTAACCCATACACACTCACCATTTTCAGATCCAGTAGCCCAGGTAATTCCTTCTTCCTACCACCAACGTTTCTCTTCCTCTCCATTTGCTTATCTCTACTAACAATTCTCTACTTTGTATTTGCAAATCAAATGTAAGATTTCACTCAACAAGTAGTAGCCAAGCCTAACAACAAACTCAAGAGTACATCAAGAAAAAATATTTGGTAACCCACTCCTCCAAAGTTTCTCTCATTCAGTACACAAAACTTGCCTATCCACCTTTTGATCTACTATATGTCACAGCAGAAAATATCTTCTTCATCTCTTCACTATCAGTTTAAATGCATATATAAGCACTATTGAATATAACATCACACACAACACACACACACGCATACACACACACACACTCCACAAAAAACTAGATAATGAAGAAAGGAAAGAACTTTTTGAAGCCATGACCCAACAGGGTTTCCTTAAAACTCAACCTCAAGCGACAAATCTTACACCATTAGCTTCCCCACCTGGTGTTGAACGCATTTATTTATACTAATGTTTTAGTAGAAAACTTTCACCATTCATTCAAATTATTACCTAGATATGAAGAACTCGTTGAGGTCATTGTTTTTCCAAATTTTTTATGTCAAAAACCTCTATTCTTATCCGGAAAACCTCCCATATGCATCCGTCCTCATCTCTCTGTTCTTGCATGGACGTTTGGGGTGTTGAGGGCTCATTTTGAAATTTTAATAAGTTCTCAAAATTATTTTGGCAGCCTCCACATTTCAAATCCTATAAGTTGGTCCCTAGCGTTTCAACTCCTTTCAATTTAATCCCTTGTGTTCCAGTTTTTATCAAAATAGTTTCTTAGGTTCTATTTTGAAACTTTTCAGCCCTCTAACTTTCTGAATTTAGCTTTTCAGTCCCTGTCGTTTCTGAGTTTTGCTTTTCAATCCCCAAACTTATGATTTAAATCCTATTCACCCATAATCTTAGTTCTTTCTCAAATTAGCCCTCAAAATTATTTGAAACACATTCTCACTCACATCCTACACTTTCTCAAATTAGCCCTCAAAATTATTTGAAACACATTCTCACTCACATCCTACACTTTTAATTGTTTCACTTTAGCCCCTAAAGTTTTAATTTAATTATTAAACTTTAATTTTCAACTCCTAACTTTAATTAATTTTCTTTATTGACTAGACGGAGCGGTCGGACACTTAAAAAGCTAATTTCAAGATTCATAGCTCAACTCTAGAAAACTAAAAGGCATACTCTTTATTCAAAAACCCTTTGTTAAAAGATGAGTCACCTAGACCTATTTAGATAGTAATAAATTAATTCGCAATCAGTCAGATTAGGTATGGTAGGATATATCTAGATCGAGTCAAAGATATAATCAGCATAAGCAAGGCAAGATAGATCCTGGTCCGTAAGACGTGAACAGTAATGTGTAATCTAGTGCAGAAACTTAGACACAGAATCAACACCAGAATTGTTAACGCAGTAACCCAACTGGGAAAATTGCGGGCACCCTTGCTATGGGACAAACAATCCACTAACATAGATAAGAGCTTAGTACAGCTTAAGAGACTTAGTGATATCGCAATAAACACTAAACATTCAAAAGGAAAAACTTATAAAAGAAACTCCCTTCTTTACGCCTTTTGGCATGTTGCAACGTGCGCTGCTCTTGTCCTCTCGCAATCGCGCTCACACGGGAACGTACATAAAGCCTTCTAGAATCCATTTGGACTCATCGTGGGAATCAAGAACTCCTAGCACTCTTCAATCTTGTGTGGATAGTCCCTCACACATGTATGATCTCCAATCAATGCACTATGTAGGTTTTTTTGCCAAACAAACACAGATTAAGACATTTAGGTCCGAATGCAAGTATAAAACTCGTGGGTTGACAGTGTGTTTTTTTCTCTCTTTGATCGAGCTTTGAAGAATAATTATCGCGGAATGCTTGGCTTGAAATCTTGGTTATTAACCTACAAGAGAGAATATATATATATATATATATATATAGGCAAGACTTTGAATTCGTGTATAAGACAAGAAATAAACTTACCATATACATGTAGAAAACAAAGATAAGGAAAGTGGAATGTTAGTTAACCTTAAATACAAAACTTTCCTAATCATATTAGAACTTAACATGCATAAATATTAACCTAGTTAAATAAGGTAAGTAGAAGACTACTCAAACTAGGAAACTTGCATGTATTCGAAATATCTTGGTGCCTAAGAAAGTAATACACATGCCAAAATCCTTTATTTTCGACCAAGACATATAAATTTGCATGGAACAAAAAATATCACACGTAAACAAGTCATGAAAATTATGTAACAAAATTTTGACACTTAAAATATAAAATTAGGAATGCCAACACATATGTAATTTTGTACTAACAATCTTCCCCTTTGGCTTTTCTAATTTTTCAGAACCTTAGTAGCGCAAATGTCAAAAATTTTGAACGGGGCAAAACATATAAGCAGTTAAACACGAATTACTTCTCCCCCTTAATCAATGAACTCCCCCTAAGATATAGCCTCTCCCCCTCAACACAGAATCACAAAACAAAATAGAGTTAAGAGAGATATATCATGATCAACTATTATACTTCTCTCCCTTTTTGATAAAGTAGAAAAGTCAAACAAAGAATGTTTTGAAGAGGGTTTCTTGTCTTTCTCAACTGCTTCAGATTTACTTACTGCAAAAGATAGACAGACACTGCTTGATTTATCAATTAAAGTTCAGGATGCATCTGGGTCAAATGCCACAAGCAAACATATGTAATATAAAGAAATTAATTTCAGTTGAGATTATGTACTGAATACTTTCCAAAATACATGTAGAAGTTCACACCATAAAGTATTCAGTCAACAGAACCTTTCTTAATGGAAGAGTTTTTAATGAATTTGTTTTTCTTTATTCTTTTTATATGGTCAATCCTGACACCACTTTGCACCTTATGAGAACCTGACTTGCTGAGCCTTATGAGTGATGCACAAGAAGGCCGATCATCATCTAAATAACTCTTTTAAAAAGAATACAACTTTTAAGTTCTTGGCACGCTCGACTTTTTCTATAATTTTGAGCAATGTCTTCTGAGGGTAAAGGTAGCTGTACACACTCAAAGACTTGGTTGACTGGTAGCTTTTACCCTTACTGACTCTACCCCTTAGACATTATTAGTCTTATGTAGTGCCGAAGAGTATAGATACTGATCATAGGTCTACATCAAAATTATGACCCTCAATCAATAACCTCTTATAGTGTAAAGCAGGCAGGACATATTCCATTCATTGTTTTCAGCAGTTTATCATTATGGAATAAGGAGAACAAGTTTTGACTGATCTCTTTAGGATGCATCCTCCTCCAAGTATTTTAGTGATATCCTGCACACATATACAGTGATTTGATCAATATGAACATGAATGACACATAAATCACAAAATAATGCAAAAATAAAACTTTTCTGTTTTTGTGAATTTTTCTCATGTAGCAGTTTTTTTTGAGAGCTCAGATGTAAGACTATTAATGCAAATATTTCAGATCGGAAGAGCATCTTCAATAGCGATGGTAAGCAAGCCTTTGAGTTGATACTTAGTTTGGACAAGTAGGAAAGTAACTATAAAACTGTTCAACTACTTCACAAAATAAGTGATAGTGATATGGATTATGCACAAGTGTTGAACAAGCTATTCAGATTATTTGCTCTAGGTCACATCAAAACACAATAATAAGGATAAGAATAAGTTACTCCCTGTACTGGAAATAGAGATGAAATTCATTCTCAAGTCATTCATGATTTATGTTATTTTCTGATTCAAATATCAGAATCTGTTTAACTCAGACGGGATGCATCTCCCTCTGATTATGTTTTCTGCTGCAGATGTTTTAGCATCAGATTTTACCAGATATGTCATGTTTCCTTACTCCCCCTTAGTCATGACCTGATTAGCTTTTTCTTCATGAGATAAAGCTTCTGCACATATACCAAACTCAACCCTCAAGATCAAATTGTATCAATGAAGTTAATTTAGAAGTTTCAGGGGCAAAACATCATAGAAATTAAAACATTAAAATCCAAAAACTAAAATGCACATGAATTTTTTTTAAAAAAATGCAAACGTAAATAAAGCATAAATAAATTTAGAATAATGCTATGTAGCACCAGTGGTGCTTGACACCAATCTATGTGGCAATTAATGTGGCATTGAATGATAAGTGAAATTAAATGCATAAATAAAGGACCCACTTGATTTGACTTATTATTCAATGCTACATTGATATGGTGCCAAGCACCAGTGGTGCTAAATAGCACTACTCATAAATTTAATATTATTACGTACTAAGTCTTGTGATTAACAGAATATACAAGCTCAATAGGAACCAACTTATTTTCATAAGTTTTCAAATAATCTTTCTTAACCCAAGCTTGTTTCCCTTTCAAATTAGCCATGTTCTTGGATTTATTTTCACCAATAGAAATGTGATTTTTGCTATTATGTTGCTTGTTTAAAAATTTATAACAATCAGATTGTTTATGTCCTTTAATATCACAATAAAAGCAAATAGGCACATAATATGGAAATTGAACATAATGCTTCCCATGGTGATTTTTAGTCATGTTCATAAACTTTGAAGATTTAGACTTCACATGACAATGATGATCACAACAATAATGATTATGAGATGAGTGGTACTTACCTGAAGTCTTATATAGTTCTGATTTATAAGACTTTCTTTGTCCTAATTGAATTCTTCTCATCTCAGTTTGACTTGCTTCATGACATCTAGTTCCAGGTACTGTATGCCTTCTTGTCACATTCTGAACTCTAATGTTAGATCTACCTTTCTGCTTTTGGTTTAGTTTTTTGGTTTGTGCATATATGTCTACTCTGCCTTTAGTTGTGCCAGATATGTCTTGTTCAGGGTCCTGCAGACGTGTCCTGGAGACAATTTTGTTAGGCAAAGCCTCTTAATGATGTACAATTGTAGTACCTTCAGATTTGCAATGTGTGAGTTGAGACTTCGTCCTGGTTGTAGGCGTAGCAGAAGAAGTAGAAGCACTTTTGATTGAAGACTTGATAGAATTATCTGAACGAGTTTGATTAGAGCTTTGAACTGGTTTGACAGATGTAGTACGTTGATATTTGGTATTTTGCTTATGCTTTGGTAAACTCTTCTTCTGGACAGTTCTGTTCAAAGAGGGTCCAGACATATCTTGCTTGGTTCCAGAATTATGCTTTAGTCTTACAGGTTCTTTTTGAAAGTTTTCCCCCGATGCTTTCACAAACTGTCTGTTGGGCAACTTTGCCTTTTTCTTCATATCCTAGTCCATATCTGTCTCCTGAAGGTCTTCCATAACTGAGAACCTCATTCAGTCTTGCAGCTCTAATGATAAGTTCTTTGACTCTTTCCTTTGAATTATTCAAGTCCTCAATGAGTTTGTTTGGTTGATCCTTTTTTTCTTATAATAATCTTTGGAGAGTCAATATTGTTTGTTCACTTCTATCTTTCTCATCTCTCAGAGTTAGGGCAATAGCTTCAAGAGTTGCAATTTTCTCCTGTTCAGTTGTCAAGTTTTTCCTCATAGCAGTACAGTCTGAACAACCAAAGCATGTCCTTCAAATTCCAAATTTTGAGAACCTGACTGAGTTGCGCAAGATGTATCTAGATCATCGGTTGAATGGACACTTCCTGCAACAAGGTTGCTGGCAGAGTTATATGCTGGTTGAATATGAGTTGTTAACATAATTACCTGATTATCTGAGGTATAATCATCAGTTTCAGATTCAGATATGTCCTCATCATCCTCATATAGCTTAAATCTTTCATCCGACTGAGATTCAGATGTGTCCTGCTCGCTTATGTTGAATACATCATCCAGCTTGTTTTTATCTGAGCAGGATATGTCAGTTTCTTCTACTGATTGAGTAGATTCTACAGTGAAACATTTCAAAGGGTTATTTCTTTTATTAATAGAAGTAGTTAAACTCATTACCTGATTTCCAGAAATATCCGAGCCAAATATATCCTCTCCATCTTCATTGCAGAAAATTTTCTTGGAACGTTTCTTTTGAGATTTCTTTCTGGTGTTAGCACATTCATAAAAAATATGGCCAAATCCTTCACACTCACTACATTGGATTAGATTGGCAGATTGACTTTTGAGATTCTTTTTGTTTTTCTTTGTTTTCAAGAACTTCTTGAATTGTTTTAAAGGAAGGTCCTCTTCTTCATCAATGTCATTACTCTTTAAATTATCTTTAGATTTTCTTGCATTGAATGAATTTTGCGAATCTTTGTCCTTCTTCCTCTTAATGAGATTTAGCTCTTATGTCATAAGTGAGCCAACCAATTTTTCAATTTTGATACTTCCCGCATCCTTGCTTTCTTCAATTACTGTGATCTTGCTATGGAATTTATTTGGCAAGGATCTAAGTATCTTTTTAACAATTTTCTTGTCAGAATACTTCTTTCCAAGTGCATGTACAATATTTGTGATCTCACTTAGTCTTCCATAGAAGTCTTTGAACTCTTCATCATCATGCATCATTAATTTTTCAAACTCTAAAGCAAGCATGTGAAGTTTTGAAGATTTGACAGAATTTGTTCCTTCATTAGCAATTTGCAATATGTCCCATGCCTCTTTAGCTGTCCTACAAGAATTAACTGGCATTGGTTTGTATCAACAAAAGAAAATATTGCATTTAAAGCTTTTGAATTCCACCCAGAATTAGTTAATTCAGTTCTATTAAATGTATCTCTAGGATTAGCAACAACACCTTCTTGATTGATAGTGGATGCAGTGTAACTTATTAAAACAGATAGCCATGCATGTTCATTAATAGACTAAATATATATCTTTATCCTAATCTTTCAAAATGCATAATTTGAGCAGTGAAGTATAGGAGGAAGAAAAGATCCACGAACTAAAGTACTATCCATATCTAGGTAACCGGATCTCACTAATACTTAAGTGAATCCGCTCAGATATCAATTGTTGAAAAATGAGTCACCTAGACCTATTTAATTGTCAAACCAGCTCAGAGCGAGATAATTTTGAGAACTAATGACCGAAACTTATACTAATAAATTTCAATTTAAGTAATTTGGAACTAAACCGATTATTTCATAATGACAATAACAATTTAAATTAATTTAATTAATTGAAACTCAAGACCTATGATTATTCATTTTAATCCAAACTCTTATATGGATGCAAATATTTTCCTCAAGAAATGGCCCAAATCTTGTAACCCAAATTAACCCAAGAATTCAAAACACATTACCCCATTCGGTAGTCTCATATTCAACCCTTTATCCCTTTGAAGCCCTATGCCAAAATTGAACCATATTTAGTCTCGCCCAACCCAAACACACTCACTCACCATTTTCAGATGCAGCAGCCCAGGTAATTCCTTCTTCCTCCCACCAACGTTTCTTTTCCTCTCCGTTTGCTTATCTAGACTATCAATTCTCTACTTTGTATTTGAAAATCAAATGTAAGATTTCACTCAAGAAGTAGTCGCCAAGCCTAACAACAAACTCAAGAGTACATCAAGAAGAAATATCTGGTAAACCACTCCTCCAAAGTCTCTCATTCAATACACAAAACTTGCCTATCCACTTCTTGCATCAAACTTTATATCACAGCAAAAAACATCTTCTTCATCTCTTCACTATCAGTTTAAATGCATATATAAGCACTATTGAATGCATAACATCACACACAACATATATATACACACACACACGCTCCACCAAAAACTAGATCATGAAGAAAGGAAAGAACTTTTTGAAGCCATGACCCAATTGGGTTTCCTTAAAACTCAACCCCAAGCGACAAATCTTACACCATTAGCTTCCCCTCGTAGTGTAGAACACATTTATACCAATGTTTTAGTTCAAAGCCTCCCCCTCTTGCCGGAAAACGAAGCTTTTCGAAACACCTCCATCGAAAACTTTCACCATTCATTCAAATAATTACCTAGATGTGAAGAACTCGTTGAGGTCATTGTTTTTCCAAATTTTTAATGTCAAAAACCTCGATTCTTGGCCGGAAAGTCTCCCGTATGCGTCCGTCCTCACCTCTCTATTCTCGCATGGACGTTTGAGGTGTTGGGGGCTCATATTGAAAATTTAATAAGTTCTCAAAATTATTTTGACAGCCTCCCCATTTCAAATCCTATAAGTTGGTCCCTTGCGATTCAACTCCTTTCAACTTAATCCTTCGTGTTCCAGTTTTTATCAAAATAGTTCCTAGCGTTCTAGTTTAAAACTTTTCAGCCCTTTGACTTTTTGAGTTTACCTTTTCAGTCCTTGCAGTTTCTCTTTTTTGCTTTTCAGTCCCCAAGCTTATGATTTAAATCCTATTCACCCATAATCTTAGTTCTTTCTCAATTTAGCCCTCAAAATCATTTGAAACACATTTTCACTCACATCCTACACTTTTAATTATTTCACTTTAGCCCATAAATTTTTAATTTAATTATTAAACTTCAATTTTCAACCCCTAACTTTAATTAATTTTCTTTATTGACTAGACAGAGCGGTCAGACACTTTGAAAGCTAATTTAAGATTCGTAGCTCAACTCCAGAAAACAAAGAATTAGACTCTTTATTCAAAAACCATTTTTAAGATTGCGCAATATTAATTGATTTGTATGGTGAATGTTATATATGAATATGTGATGATAAGAATTGCATGTTATATGCACAAGATCTCTTGATTATGCGTATAATCTGTTTTATCAAGAATTGAGAATTTGCTTTTGCTATGCTTAGCTTATTCTCATGTAAGAATAAGAATAAGAATAGAGAGATCTATTAAGAAGGTGGACTTGCATTTATTATACGATGCTTGTTTGCAAAAGAATTTAGGGTTTTACCCTAGAAGAATCTGTATGTCTATGTTATCATTTATTGTATGAATTAATTGATATGCGCTTGAGTCTACTGAGTATTTCGTATGAAATACTGATTCATTTCAAATTAACAAATTTCAGGTTTCGGAATCGGCAATGAAATGACAAACGGTGGCTACAATTAAATTGTACTATGAAAAATTGATTTTTGAAAACTTATTTATCTTTCTTGGAGAAACATTTGATAAACTCTAATTATTTTTGACAATTGTAATGGATTGATGTACTATATTTTCTTTCGGACCTTTTAAAACTTCTATTGATCGTTCGTTGTCATTTTCCGCATTAATTTATATTATAAGTTAGTAACAAAAGTCAAACTAACGCTCCAAGAATTTCAAAATTTGGGGTGTTACAACTTGGTATCAAAGCGGGTCTACGTTTCTGTAGACTTACAAAAAAAAATCAAAATTTGTCAAAAAAAAGAGGGGCACCGTTATCATTTCGCTTCGTCGACTCTGAGGTAAGAAAGAAGTCTTGGAATTTTTCAAGTTTTATTTATTTATTTTATCGGATGCTTTTATGGACCCTTACGGGATATTAAAGAAAATTAAAGAATTTGCATTCGATACAGAAAGGAAAAGCGAGTTGATAAAAAATTTAAATTTTGTATATTGTGACTATTTTTTAAGGTATTCCAACCTTAGTCCTCGAGATTGACTAAAAGATACTAGTAAACCCTACTTAATTGGACTTTTCATAATTGGTGTTTCTAGGCGTGACGGTGGGGACTGGTGAAATCCTGAGGGTGTTGCAAGATTTTGAGTTGAGGGATGGCGAGTCAGTTCCAAATCACATTGAAAGATTTCGCTATGTACGCAACTTGGCGCGGAACTTTGGCCTTACACTTGGTGATCTAGGGACTCTTCCACATCTATTATCCAACTTTGACGGTGCTAGAGTGGATGTGTTCAGGACTATGACAGAAGACATGATTGCATCACTCAATGTCCCGGATGATTTTGATGCCTACTGTGATCGGTTGGTCAGTTATTGGAGCATGTATTGGGCTGATCACATTGCCCGACACCCCAAGTTGGCACCGGAGCCCCAACCGCAGCCTGAGGTTAGTGGTGCACCAGACCCTTAGGGAGAGGTAATTGAGGGCACAGATGACGAGTAGGATCCGGAGGAGGATCATGAGGATGTGCCGGGGGATGAAGTCGTTGAGGATTCCTACCCCGAGTCATGTGTTGAGTGATTTCCCTACTATCACTAGTACCAGTTGTTAGAGTAATAATGAAGAAGAGCAACATTGTAGAGTCGTAGTAGATTGCTTGTAGTAGCAGGGATATGTACTCCCCTATTATTATTTTCTGGGTTGTAAAGCGAGATACGCTTTCTTTTGTCATTATTGCTCTTAATTAAGGATCTTGAAATTGATGTAAGATTTTCTATGTGTTTCTTATTATGTCTTAAGTGATTCTCTTGATTTGGCTTATCTCGGGAAATTTCAAGCACATCATTTTTAATTTTTTTTCCATATGAAAAAGGAAAATGCCACGAACGAATCAGACTAGCATGTTGCTAGACTTGCTCCAAGCTTTCAAAGAGCTTCGAGAGTCGACTCCCCGAGCCGCAACGCTTGTTGTACCGCCAGCTACCCATTCATTGCCGACGATTGAACAATTTCGGCGATACAAACCCCCGACATTTGATGGTGGCAATAACCCACTTACTACAGAAGAGTGGTTAAGGGAAATTGAGAAAATCTTTAGGCATATCTCTTGCCCTGAAGATCAGAAGGTGACATGGGCTGAGTTTATATTAGTTGGAAGGGCTGGCCACTAGTGGGAGTTGGCTTGCCGTACTAGGACTGAAGAGGAGCAATGCAACCTCACCTGGGAGTAATTTAAGAAGGAGTTGATTGGCAAGTATTTCCCACTAGCTCTCAGAGATCTTAAAGATATTGAATTCCTACGTCTGACTCAAGGGGGCTCAGATATCGTGGACTATGAAAGGAGATTTGAGGAATTGTCTCGATATGCCACGCACTTAGTCAGTACAGAGGCAATGAATGCGCCTCGTTTCGAGAGGGGGTTGCGACCAGAAATTCACACTATTGTGAGCATACTTGAGTTACCCATATACCGAGAGGTGGTCAGAAAGGCTCAGACTGTTGCCTTCTTTGCAGGAAGGTTTGGCGCACTGGAAATCAGAATAGTCAAAGGGATCACGGAAAATGAAAATGGCACAATCATCCCCAATATTACAACAAGAATCATGCTCCAAACAAGAAACCCAATCTAGGGCCCAACGACGGTCAGAACACCAGTAACATGACCCAATGCGCTAAGAGCAAGAAATATCATAATGAGGAATGTCCGATCTCAAGAGGGTTTGTTACACATGTGGCCAAGCAGGCCATTAGGTAGCAGACTGTCATGCTGCATCTGTCTCATGTATTCCTGTTTACGTCTTAATTGATTCTGGTACTACACATTCGTTCATATCTGCTACATGCCTAGCTAGACTAAATATGGTAGGAGAGAAAACTGATAGTACCCTTGAAGTTAGTCTACCTTCAGGAGGCATAATTGACACTAATAAGATAGCTAAGGTTGTACCTATAGAGCTTGATGGTCATGTACTAAAATCAGACTTACACATAATTGAGATGAAAGATTTTGATATTATCTTAGGCATGGACTAGTTGAGTAGTAACCGTGCGACCATTATGTGTCATAAGAAGAAGGTAGTTTTTCATAATAATGGGGAGGAATTTAGATTTTATGGGTCGAAAGTTAAGACATTTCCTCGCCTTATTTCGGCAATGCAAGTGGAAAAACTTTTGGCCAAAGGAAATTGCTAAGGGTATCTGGTCAGCCTCTAGGGCAAATTATCTGATGAGGTCACCTTGGACTGCGTGCCAGTTGTCAACGAATATGCTAACATATTCCCAGAGGAACTGCGAGACATCCCACATGATAGATAAGTAGAGTTTGTCATTAACCTAGTACTTAGGGCTGGGCCTGGGCCGGTGTCTAAGCCTCTGTACCGAATGGCACTGAAGGAGTTGCAAGAATTGAAAATAAAGCTGGAAGAGTTACTGGAAAAAGGATTTATTAGACTAAGTGTGTCCCATGGGGAGCCCCAGTACTCTTTGTTAAGAAGAAGGATGGGAGTATGAGAATGTGTATCGATTATCGAGAACTCAACAAGTTGACTATCAAGAACAAATACCCCCTTCCTATGATCGAAGATTTATTTGACCAATTGAAAGGAGCGGCTGTGTTCTCGAAGATCGATTTGCGTTCCGATCTACCTGTTGAAGATCATACCCACTGATATATCAAAGACGGCATTCAGGACACGCTATGGGCATTACGAGTTTACAGTGATGCCTTTCGGTCTTACCAATGCCCGAGCGGTGTTCATGGACTTGATGAATCGGGTATTTCACTAATTTTTGGACAACTTTGTCATAGTTTTCATAGATGACATATTGATTTATTCGAGAGATGCTTCCGATCTTGAAGAGCACTTGAGAAAGGTGTTGGAGACCCTTCGAGCGGAAAAGTTGTATGCTAAATTCAAGAAATGTGAGTTTTGGTTAGAGAAAGTTAGATTTTTAGGTCACATTGTAACTGCTAAGGGTATTGAAGTTGACCCTTCCAAGATTGAGACCTTGACTAATTGATCAACACCTGCCAATGTGGGATGTGAGAAGTTTCTTGGGGTTAGCCAGCTACTATCGGCGATTCACAGAAGGCCGATTCATTGAAGGATTTTCTAAGATAGCAGGCCCGTTGACTCATTTGACTCGGTAAGGTGTTAAGTTCCAGTAGACTGATAAATATGAGCAGAGTTTTCAGGAATTAAAGAAACGGTTAATTTCTGCACTGATATTAACTATACCTGATGGATTGGACAGATTTGTGATTTACAGTGACGCCTCCAAGTATGGTTTAGGTTGTGTACTAATGCAGAAGGGAAAGATCATAGCATATGCGACAAAGCAGTTAAAGCAATATGAACAGAATTATCCTACGCATGACCTTGAGCTTGCGGCGGTAGTCCACGCCTTAAAGATCTGGCGTCACCACCTGTACGGAAGTAAATGTGAGATTTACACCGACCACAAGAGTCTTAAGTACTTTTTCACTCAGAATGAGTTGAATATGAGACAAGGACGATGGTTGAAATTAGTGAAGGACTATGATTGCACCATACTTTACCACCCAAGTAAAGTTAATGTGATTGCTGATGCTTTGAGCAGAAAGAATACCGGTCAGGTGTCAGCATTGAGGACCGTGCAAAAGCAGTTGATCCGTGATTTTGAGAAACTAAGGATTAAGGTGATCACCCCAGTTACTCAGAAGTCTAGTAAACTGGCTAGCTTAACAGTTAAGCTTGATTTAAGAGATCGGATTATCTTAGAGCAAAGAAATGATAAATTTTTGGAAAAGATTCGAGCTGATGTTGGAATAGAAAAGAGGCTAGGATTTGCGCTTACTCGTGTTTAAAGGGCGCCTTTCTGTGCCAAAGGATGAGCAAATCAGGGATGAGATTTTGACTGGAGTTCATTTCGCCCCTTATGTGGCACACCCCAGTAGAACAAAATGTACCGGGATCTACGTGATACTTTCTGGTGGAGAAGCATGAAAGGGAGTATCATGAGATTTGTTATGAAGTGCATAATGTGCCAACAGGTTAAAGCTAAGCATCCGAGGCCATCAAGGTTATTAAATCAGTTGGAGAAACCAGAATGGAAGTGGGAGAAAATCTCCATAGATTTCGTAGTGGATCTTCCTATATAAAAAAAAAGGCATGATGCCATCTGGGTTATTGTGGATTGATTGGTAAATCAGCTCATTTTCTACTTGCTCGTATGAATTTTAGTTTAGATCAACTGGCATAGTTATATGTCAGATAAATTGCCAGACTACACGGGTTCCCGTATCTATCGTATCATATAGGGATCCGAGATTTACTTTTACGTTTTGGAGAAGCCTTCAAACAACACTGGGAAGTAAGCTAAATTTTAGCATTGCTTATCACCTTTAGGCAGATGGACAAACTGAACGGACCAATCAGACTATGGAGGACATGTTGAGGGCATGTGTTCTGGACTTGGAAGGCAGTTGGGAGAAGCGCCTGCCATTGGTGGAGTTCGCCTATAATAACAATTTCCAGGTGACCATGGGTATGGCCCCATACAAAGCTTTATAAGGCCGTCGGTGCCGATCACCTATCCATTGGGATGAAGTCGGAGAGAGGAAACTTCTAAGTCCAGATTTGGTTAAAGAGACTGTTGAATCTGTTGAGAAAATCAAACTGAGAATTAAGGCTATACAGGATAGACAAAAGAGCTACGCCGATTAGAGGAGGAAAGATTTGGAATTTCACGTTGGCGAGAAAGTATTTCTTAAAGTAGCTCCAATGAAGGGTATCTTACGTTTTGGCATAAAGAAGTTGGGACCGAGGTTTATTGAACCGTTTGAAATACTTGACAGGATTGGGAATGTGGCTTATCGGTTGGCATTACCACCAGAACTATCTACTGTACACAAAGTGTTCCACGTTTCCTTGCTGTCATGTGGTGAATATACAGTCAATTGACATCTAGGAAGATTTGATCTATCAAAAGGTACCTGTGTACATATTGGAAAGGAAAGTCCATGTCCTGAGAAATAAAGAAATTCCTCTCGTTAAAATCCAATGGGGTAGGCATGGTAGAGATGAAGCCATGTGGGAAAAGGAAGAAGATATTCGAAAAGAGTACCTAGACCTTCTAGATCAAGTAAGTCTAATTTCGAGGACGAAATTTTTTTAAGTGGGTAAGATTGTAGCGACCAGAAAATTTTTCCATTTAAAAATTTTATTTTAATATACGTGTCGCTATGACATGTCAAAAATAAATTTTGAATAGTCAAATTCCGTTGTCGAGCTCGTCTAGTCATAATTATAACAATTAAGCAACGAGATAATTTTGAGAACTAATGACCGAAACTTATACTAATAAATTTCAATTTAAGTAATTTGTAACTAAACCGATTATTTCGTAATAACAATAACAATTTAAATTAATTTAATTAATTGAAACTCAAGCCTTATGATTATTCACTTTAATCCAAACTCTTATATGGATGCAAATATTTTCCTCAAGAAATGGCCCAAATCTTGTAACCCAAATTAAAACCCAAGAATTCAAAACACATTACCCCATTCGGTAGTCTCATATTCAACCCTTTATCCCTTTGAAGCCCTATGCCAAAATTGAACCATATTTAGTCTCGCCCAACCCAAACACACTCACTCACTATTTTCAGATGCAGCAGCCCAGGTAATTCCTTCTTCCTCCCACCAACGTTTCTTTTCCTCTCCGTTTGCTTATCTGGACTATCAATTCTCTACTTTGTATTTGAAAATCAAATGTAAGATTTCACTCAAGAAGTAGTCGCCAAGCCTAACAACAAACTCAAGAGTACATCAAGAAGAAATATCTGGTAACCCACTCCTCCAAAGTCTCTCATTCAATACACAAAACTTGCCTATCCACTTCTTGCATCAAACTTTATATCACAGCAGAAAACATCTTCTTCATCTCTTCACTATCAGTTTAAATGAGCACTATTGA
>CAVNYN010269762.1:0-27566 GCA_963692815.1 Nyctanthes arbor-tristis
GCCAAGCCTAACAACAAACTCAAGAGTACATCAAGAAGAAATATCTGGTAACCCACTCCTCCAAAGTCTCTCATTCAATACACAAAACTTGCCTATCCACTTCTTGCATCAAACTTTATATCACAGCAGAAAACATCTTCTTCATCTCTTCACTATCAGTTTAAATGAGCACTATTGAATGCATAACATCACACACAACATATATACACACACACACACACACACACACACACTCCACCAAAAACTAGATCATGAAGAAAGGAAAGAACTTTT
Organism: Nyctanthes arbor-tristis; assembly: GCA_963692815.1. Classification (NCBI taxonomy): domain Eukaryota; kingdom Viridiplantae; phylum Streptophyta; class Magnoliopsida; order Lamiales; family Oleaceae; genus Nyctanthes; species Nyctanthes arbor-tristis. The sequence goes on from CAVNYN010269762.1 coordinate 274, forward strand.
TGAAGCCATGACCCAATTGGGTTTCCTTAAAACTCAACCTCAAGCGACAAATCTTACACCATTAGCTTCCTGACGTAGTGTAGAACACGTTTATACTAATGTTTTAGTAGGAATCCTCCTACTCTCGCCGGAAAATGAAGCTTTTCGAAACCCACCTTCATCGAAAACTTTCGCCATTCATTCAAATAATTACGTATATGTGAAGAACTTGATGAGGTCATTGTTTTTCCAAATTTTTGATGTCAAAAACCTCGATTTTTGGCCAAAAAATCTCCCATATGCGTCCGTCCTCATCTCTCTGTTCTCGCACGGACGTTTGAGGTGTTGGGGGTCATTTTGAAAATTTAATAAGTTCTCAAAATTATTTTGACAGCCTCTGCATTTCAAATCCTATAAGTTTGTCCCTTGTGTTTCAACTCCTTTCAACTTAATCCCTTATGTTCCAGTTTTTATCAAAATAGTTTCTAAGGTTCTGTTTTGAAACTTTGCAGCCCTCTAACTTTCTGAGTTTAGCTTTTCAGTCCTTGCAGTTTCTGAGTTTTGCTTTTCAGTAACCAAACTTATGATTTAAATCCTATTCACCCCTAATCTTAGTTCTTTGTCAATTTAGCCCTCAAAATCATTTGAAACACATTTTCACTCACATCCTACACTTTTAATTGTTTCACTTTAGGCCCTGAATTTTTAATTTAATTATTAAACTTTAATTTTCAATTCCTAACTTTAATTAATTTTCTTTATTGACTAGACGGAGCGGTCGAATACTTAGAAAGCTAATTTCAAGATTCATAGTTCAACTCCAGAAAACAAAGAGGTAGACTCTTTTTAAGATTGCGCAATATTAATTGATTTGTATGGTGAATGTTATACATGGATATGTGATGATAAGAATTGCATGTTATATGCACAAGATCTCTTGATTATGCGCATAATCTGTTTCATTAAGATTTGAGAATTTGTTTTTGCTATACTGAGCTTGTTCTCATGTAAGAATAAGAATAAGAATAGAGAGATCTATTCAGAACGTGGACTTGCTTATACGGTGCTTGTTTGCAAAAGAATTTAGAGTTTTCCCTAGAAGAATTTGCATGTCTATGTTATAATTTATTGTATAAATTAATTGATATGCGCTTGAGTTTACTGAGCATTTCGTATGAAATAATCATTCCTTTCTAATTAACAAATTTCAGGTTTCGGAGCCGGCAGTGAAATGACAAACGTTGGCTACAATTAAATTGTATTATGCAAGATTGATTTTTGAAAACTTATTTATCTTTCCTGGAGATACATTTGATAAACGCCAATTATTTTGTGACAATTGTCATGGATTGACGTACTACTATATTTGCTTTTGGACCTTTTAAAACTTATATTGATTGTTGTGGTTTTCCGTATTAAATTATATTATAAGTTAGCAAGAAAAGTCAAACTAACGTTCCAAGAATTTCAAAATTTGGGGCATTACATGAAAAATCGGGGATTTTGTGGATTATGCTTCATAAAGGTGATTTATGGCACAATGTGGTGAAAAATGAGTAGATAATGAGTTGTAAATTTTATCTTGTGGATTTCTTCTTAATGTACAGGAATGTGGGTGTTGGAAGTCATGATGTGGTAATGCTTGAGAAATGGTTTAAGAATTGGAGTGATATTTAGCAATGGGTAGTAGTAGAATGTTGAAAATATGTGAAAGCTTGTAATCTTGTGAAATTTTGTGTTGTTGCATCTTCGAGAGATTTACGATGGCACATTAAGTAATTGTGCATTCTCATTATTCCAAGTGGTGACGAGGAGGTTGGAAAGGCCTATCAGCCACATTAGATTGCAGTTATAAATTCTGTGTGTGGAAAAATGTTTTTCCAAATTATCTAGTATGCTTTTTCATCATATTTAGTAAATGTTTAGTTTATTAAACTAAAATTAAGCATGTTTCATTTCTATACTATTATATGAAATTCCATGAAATATCTAATCATGTTATTGTGTTTAAAGTGAGATTTTAAAGGGAAAAATAGTTATGTCACTATGTTAGAAATCTTGAAGAAAGCATCTTATGTTATGTTATGTTAAGAAATCATTACAAGAGCATGTTATAAAGAATTCTTTAAAACCACCAAAGTACCTATGTGATCTTTACCTGCTCTGTACTAGTGTGATATGTAGAATAAATTACTGAATCGAAATCATATAAAACTGTAGTTAAATCCAAAACCCTAGACATGATTTCTAAGTCCCATGTTGAATCAAAGAGAACATAATGAAAGATTGCGGAAGCGTACATGAATCCATTGGTTTCTTGATCTAACAAGTTATGATCTGATTCGTAGTTCATTATGAATTCTCTCTGTTGTTGGGGAGGCAGAGAAAACGGAAAACCCTACGTTAAATTGGGGACTGTGACCTATATATAGACGTAACTTTACAGTATTTCCAAATCGGCCTCTTCAACAATTTAGAAATACTAAACCAATCTCTACGCATTAATTCCATGACACTTTAATACCCGGTAACCATAAAACTTTATAGATCACCTTTAATTGACTACACCTTAAGATAGAACTGTACATTAATATTACAGGTATGGCTCCACATGTTGAATTTTATCCAACAATCTCCCACTGGGCCACATATGTGATCCAACAATTGTGCTTAACCTTATGAGCTCCAAAATCGGTTATCACTATTAGGGTATTTCCAAACATTGTCTTCCATTGATCATACTGATATAGGATCAATGAGTTATTTGTCACGATTTAGAAGGTGACTAAACCCATCAATGGTCACGTATACCAATATAACCAAATGACATAGATCAATCATCGATGTGTAGCATGGAAATTGCATGTAATGTGATCTAACCATGCCTATTTCCAACTGGTCCTACATGATTCGTTAGTGAGATCAATACTGAAGACAATATAATAGTGGTAACTGAATACTTTATTTCTGTACAGAAAAATATCTGAATACATACGTATATCGAAAGAAAAAAATATAGAGTAACATTAAACTTCCACTAAACCATAATATCCTCAAACAATACAACACCCATATGAGCAATGTGCTCATGAAAGACCTTGGGTGATATTCTCTTATTAGCGGATCCGCAATCATGGAGTTTATCCCGATCTACTCTATGGAAATCTGTCCCCTTTGCACTATTTCTTTTACAACTAGAAACTTTATGTCAATATGTTTTCACTTAGATGAGCTTTTATTGTTATTGGAATACAACACTACTGACTTATTGTCACAAAATAACTTAAGTAGTCTTTCAACACAATTCAGATCGCGTAGCCCATTGACAAAATTCCGCAGCCAATTCCATGATTGGATGCCTCATAGCATGTCACAAATTCTGCTGCAATGATGGAAGAAGCTACGAGTGTCTGCTTAGTACTCTTCCAAGAAATAGCTCCCCCAGCCAAGAGATAAATGTAGCCTGAAGTGGATCTTCTACTATCTTGGCATCCAGCGAAATCAAAGTCAGAATACCCTATGATCTCCAACTTATCTGATCTAAATGTAATCTTTTGTTCTCTTTAAGTTCCTCATAACTTGTTTGGCTGTTCTCCAATGATCCATACCAGGGTCGCTTAAATATCTGCCTAGCACTCCAACATTGAATGCTATATCTGGACGTGTACAAACTTGAGCATACATAAGGCTCCTGATAGCTGATGCATAGGGAACCTTCTACATTTCCTTAAGTTCAAAATCATTTTTAGGGCACTGTTGGAGGCTAAACTTTTCACCATAAGCGATTGGGTATCAATTGGTTTACTATTTTGCATGCCAAACCTTTTAAGTACATTATCGAGATAGCTCTTTTTGTGACAATCCAAGAATACATCGAGAACGATCTCGTTGTATCTTAATCCCTACTACAAAAGAGGCGTCACCAAGATCTTTCATCTCAAAATTTTTCGATAGAAATCTCTTGGTTTCGTGTAGTATGCCTATATCATTAGTGGCAAGCAATACGTCATCAACATATAAAACCAGAAAAATATGCTTACTCCCACTGAACTTGTGATACACACGATTATCAACTGGATTTACCTCAAAACCAAACAAGATAATTACTTGATGAAATTTGTGGTACCACTGACGGGATGCTTGTTTGAGTCCACAGGTGGATTTCTTTAGTACATCTAAAGTTTTCTGGTTGCTCCATATAAATCGTTTCATCAATGTCACCATTGAGAAACACTGTCTTTACATCCATCTGATATAACTTAAGATCAAAATGTGCAACAAGATCCATAATTATCCTAAAAGAGTCTTTCGTAGAAACTGGAGAGAAAGTCTCTTTGAAATCAATGCCTTCTTTTTGAATAAAGCCTTTAGCTACAAGACGAGCTTTATATCTTTCTACATTACCTTTCGAATCCCTTTTGGTTTTAAATATTCATTTACAACAAATGGGTTTTGCACCTTCTGGTAATGGGACAAGATCCCAAACTGTATTGTCTTGCATAGACTTGTACTTCTCATTCATGGCATCTATCCACTTTTGAGAATTAGAACGCTGCATGGCCTGATGAAAATTGATTGGATCATCTTCTATAATTCCATTATGTTCCTTATGTTCTTGGAGAAATACTATGTAATCATATGAAATAGTACTTCTCTTTTCTCTTGAGGATCTCCTTAGTTTTTGAGGTTGTTGAGTTTGCTCTATTGGAATAGAAGTCTCAGTTTGAATGGGAGGTTTAACATTGTCTTGTTGAGTATTCTGACTCACTTCTTGATTATTAACAGGTATGGAAGCCTGCACATCATCAAAAGCAATAATAGGAATCGAAGTTGATTCCGCTTCGAAGACAATGTCTCTGACCTTATTTCTCTCCCCAAACTCAACATCCTCAAAAAATGTTGCAGTTCCCATCTCAAAAATTGACCGACGTGTGGGATCATAAAATTTATGCCTTCTAGACCGCTCCGCATATCCAATAAAGCAACTGCTTACTTTTTAGAGGCCAATTTATTTTCATGTGGCCTATAAGGCCTAGCCTCAGCTGGACATCCCCAAATATGAAAATGCTTCAAACTAGGTTTTTTTCCCGTCCAAAGCTCATAAGGTATTTTGGCAGTTGCTTTAGTTGGTATTCTATTAAGAATGTAAGCTGCTATCTTTAATGCATCTCGCTATAGTGATTCTGGCAAGGTAGAATGACTAATCATACTCTTACCATATCCTTAAGACTTCTGTTTCATCTCTCAGCCACACCATTCATGCTAGGAGATCCTGGCATGGTGTACTACGGGATGATTCCACACTCCTCTAGGAATTTAGCAAATGGCCCTGGACACTATTCACCGAAACCGTCATATCTACCGTAGTACTTACCCTCACGGTCAGATCTAACAGTCATAATCCTTTTGTTGAGTTGATTCTCAACCTCAGCTTTAAAAGCCTTGAACACATCCAATGACTGAGATTTTCATGAATGAGGTATAGATACGCATAACGTGAGTAATCGTCTATGAATGATATAAAATATTGTTGACCATTCCAATAAGTCATAGGGAACGGTCTGCAAAAATATGTATGAATCAATTCTAAGACGTCTGAAGCCTGTTGGCACCTATTCTCTTAGTTTTGGTCTATTTTCCCTTGATGCAATCAATACAAACATTTAAGTCTGTAAAATCAAGTGAATCTAAAATACCATCAGACGCAAGTCTCAATGCTTACTTTTGGGATATGACCTAAGCGTTTGTGCCACAATGATGCCGAATTTTCTTTATTTAATTTGCATTTAGTACCACGTGATTCAACATGCAAGGTTTTCATGATAAGATGTAACCGTATCAAGCAAATATAGGTTATCATATGAAGATAATAAACTAGTACCCACAATATTTGAATTTAATAAAAGACTAAACTGACTATTTTCAAAAGAACAATAATATTCAGATTTGTCCAATTTGGGAATAGAAATCAAATTCCGTCTAAAAGACGGAGCAACGAAAGTGTCTTTCAAATCTAAAAAGTAACCAGTTCCTAGCAATAACCTAAATGTTCCTATCGCTTCAACCACTACCGATTCGTCATCACCGATATAGATGTATCTTTCACCATCATTTGGCTTTCGATAGCTCAGGCAACCCTGCATAGAAACACTTATATGAGTAGTAGCACCAGAGTCTAACCACCAAGTGTTTCTAGGTACTGAAACTAAACTAACTTCAGAGCAGACCAAAGTAAGAATTGTACCTTTCTTTGCACGCCAAGCGTGATAGTTGGTACAGTCCTTCTTTACATGTCTAGACTATTTGCAAAAGAAACAACCTTCATTATCCTGCTGTTGTGTCTTTTAGCCTTATCGTTTTTCGCAAAATGCTCTTCCGATCTTGGCAAGGAAATCCTTAGCATTATTCATCTTTTCAGATATAGCACCCTTAAAAGCTTCTGGAATGCCGCGCTTAATGATCATGAGACTCATGCGATTTGAGCGATCCCACTTGTCAAGGTTTCTCCTATCATAGGTGAACTTGCATCCGTCAGAGGAGCGGGTTCCTCAATCCTGAGCGCAAAGTCTAGATCCATGCAACCAAGAACAATCAATATGTTCTATTTCCAATCCTTAAAGTTTGTACCATTTAGCATTGGGATTGAATTTAAATTGGCAGATATTGTAGCAGCAGACATGTTAACTGTAAAGAGAACAAAAAATAACCAATGAACTTTCATACTCACATGAATATCTGTAATTAATAATCAATCAAATTCAAATAATGGTCAACCCTATCCAAGATATCGGATACAACATTAATATCAAGTCTTTGGACAGCAATATTAACTATGAAGTGGTATTCTTGTTGCGGTGATCAAACATTGACAATAAGTCCTGTCAAATAATAAGCCCCTTTTTGGATTAACTTATTACCTACATGGAAACCAAATAATTGTCACACATTTACCACCACAGGTGTGCATGAAATTCGGCCAAATATTAGACTTCCTTTGGGCTGACTAATACCTGCATAAATAGACACACACACATCTAATATCTTCAGTAAACTAATCTTCACAAGACAGATCACTTTGGTGACTTGTTGTGTCAATTAGAATATTTATAAATATTAGACAACCACATATTTAAATTAAATTGATGATCTTAATCAATTCCTAACTCTCTAGGAATTTAAACCGAAGCAATTCGTCTAATTAATTCCTAAACCTATAGGAATTTGAATAATCAAAGGGTTCATTCAATGGTTAATCGAAACAAACTGAACCCATGGCAATTACTCGCATTAATTTATGGCATTGGAAACTGAATAACATAACTTGGTCCATTTGGAATGTGAATCCAGATTGTTACTCATAAAACTAACATGCAATTAATACTCGTAATTCCTTGGATCATCTGCTGCACAGGACAAATGGCAAACAAGAAATACCACATATGCATCACGAGTACAAAAGAAATCTGAAATTCCCGTGTTACTGAATCCATAATGATTAATCAATTGATATTTAATTATCATTAAACAAAACCAAAACATGTATACGGAACTGTAAAATCCAAGCCCAAAAAAATAACAAAATAATAATGACATTAGCCAAAATTATAGCACTTAATCGTGAATATCGAATCAAAGTCACGGCATCCTTAAGCATAAGAAAATAATTATGACATTACCCGAACTTTTCAGATGGTTTTGAATCCAAAATTAATTTTCAATATATTCAAAATTCATGAAATCTCAATGATTCAATCACAGGTAGGCTCTGATACCACTTATAGAATAAATTACTGAATCGAAATCATGTAAAACTATAGTTAAATCCAAAACCCTAGACATGATTTCTAAGTCCCATGTTGAATAAAAAAGAACATAATGAAAGATTGTGGAAGCGTCCCTGAATCCATTGGTTTCTTGATATAACAAGTTATGATCTTCCAATTGATTTGTAGTTAACTTTATAAATCACCTTTAATTGGCTACACCTTAAGATAGAATTGCACATTAATATTATAGGTGTGGCCTCACATGTTGAATTTTATCCAACATGATCTCTTCCACGGTGTTAGACTAGCTTCAGTGATGTTACCCATTCTGCACTAGTGTGATTTGTTCTATGGTGTTAGACTAGCTATATACTGGTTTTTGGGACCTATCATTATGCACACATAGGTTTTGGGATGTGTATGTTGGTGTTAGCCTTTGAGGCTTGCTCTGCTCGCGTATGACTAGTTATTTAGTTATTCAGTTATTATTAATCATTCAGTTTTGAGTAATACGCATTGTACATCGAGACTTATCTGTACATGTGTGTCACCGCTCAGTGGCACTTTTAGTATGAATTTTCTAGTATCAGTAATTATCTAAGTCTCAGCTTTAATGACTCAGTATATAGCCTTTTCAGAAATTGCATGATTTAGTTCCAATTTTCAGATTGTACTCATAGTATTTTTGGCATTTGCATGATCTAGTATTTCATTTGTAAGTTAATTAGAGAATTTCCAAACATTTCAGTTATATCTATGTATCATAAAGTTCAGCAAAACTTTTAGAAAAATTAAAGAATACAGAAAGCTATATATATGTATTTTACGAATTTATCCGCTCACTGAGTTACAAGCTTATATATTTTCTAACATTTTTCTTTCCAGGAAGTGATCGAGCTTGAGCAGAGTTGGATTGCTTACACTTTTAGATTTTATTACCACTTTCTAGATTATACGACGCAACACATTTTGTCATTTCATGGAACATTGACATATTTCATATTTTTATTCTCATGTTAGCTAGAAACATTGAGTATTGAAAATGGTTTAGTTTGAGTTTGATGCCGAGCAAATTGTAAAATATTTTGCACTCTTTTGGAGTCTCTAATAGATGAATAGTGTTAGGTATTAGTATGTGTGGATTTGGTTGTAGATTTTTGAATTGTCACATGTTGGATAAGTCCATTTTACAAGGGAAATTGGGTCAAAATTTTATAAATTATTTATATTCACAAATGTCCTTAAAGCTTCAAGTTTATTCTCAGTTTGCCATGGCGATGGGTTGAGATCAAGCTGGTATTCAACGTCAGCACACGCCATGTGCCAAGTTTAGTAGGATGGCTTGGGACGGGGCGTGTCAAGTGGTATTAAAGAATACGAAAAGCTATGTATATGTATTTTGCAAACTTATCCACTCACTGAGTTACAAGCTCATATATTTTCTAACGTTTTTCTTACTAAGAGGTGACCGAGCTTGAGCAGAATTGGGTTACCTGCACCTTCATATTTTACTACCACTTTCTAGATTGTACGACACAACACATTTATCATTTCATGGAACATTGACATGTTTCCTATTTTCATTTTCATGTTAGCTAGAAACATTGAGTTTTAGTTTGAGTTTGATGTCGGGCGAATTGTAAACTATTTTGCACTCTTTTAGAGAGATCGGAAGAGCACACGTCTGTTAGGTATTAGTATGTATGGATTTGGTTGTAGATTTTTGAATTGTCACAAGTTGTATAAGTCCATTTTACAGGGGAAACTATGTCAAATTTTTAATAAATTATGTATGTTCATAAATATTCTTAAAGTTTCAAGTTTAGTCTCAGCGCTTGCCTTGGCGGTGGGTTCAGATCAAGCTGGTATTCATCGTCGGTGAACGCCACATGTCAAGTCTAGTTGGATGGCCTGAGGCAGGGCGTGTCAAGTGGTATCAGAGCAAAACGGTCCTAGAGTCTTAGTATTACATTACATGATTTTCAGATCGGAATCTGTTTAGCATTGCATAATACATTTTCTCAAAAATTCACTTCATTGTGTACATCATCATGCATCATCATGGTAGACCTAGTAGGCAGGCAGCGGCTCAAGCTTAGCATGCTCTTGATGAGGGCGTCAGACATGGGAATGTCATTGTGGAATCTGTTCACCAGTCTGTTGATGGATTGGGTCAAGACAACGCTCCTCCTAATGTGAATTTGACAGCATATCTCACCTCTGCCCTTACTACTGTAACAACCCACTCTACTTTGACATGATATTATCTGCTTTGGGCCTAGCCCACATGGTTTTGCTCTTGGGGCCTCACCCAAAAGACCTCATGTCAGATGGAGTAGGTCTCTTAACTTAATAACTGGTCTCCTTTTCTCTACCCAAGCGATGCGGGATCTGAGACTGTCACAATCACCCCACCTACGGGGGCCCGACGTCCTCGTTAGCCACACTTTTGGTTGGGCTCTACTCTGATACCATCTGTAACGACTCACTCCACTTTGACAAGATATTGTCCGCTTTGGGCCTAGCCCATACGGTTTTGCTCTTAGGGCCAAAAGGCCTCATGTCAGATGGAGTGGGTTTCTTAACTTAAGAATTGTCTCATTTTCTCTACTCAAGCGATGTGGATTGAGGCTGTCACAATCCCGAGTTCTAAGCACCCGAGATGCTACTAAACTTCTTTTAACATTTCTTTTATAAACACGGAAATTAGAATATTTAAATAAATAAGTACGAAGTTTTTTTTTTCTTATAGAAATAATGTAATAAAATTTCATAAATAATTTCCAATATAATAATTGTCAAAGAATTAATAAATACTCAAATCATTGTCAAAATATTCAACTTGAAATAGCAATGATGTCTATAAACATAAACATAATCAATGACAAATAAACATTTATTCATTTTCCTTTTTCTCAATTGTCATTCCTGGTCGAGTCGCTGCTAGTTTCAAGACCTGAAATTTTTTTCAAATAAAGGGTGAGTGTTTTGAGAAACACTCAATAGATTCCCGCGTACAAACATTTAAATATGCAATACATATTAAGTAATTAACACATGCACACATGCAAATTATGTCTGTGGGCTTGTCTTAATACAATCCAATTGTAATGTCTGTGGGCTCGCCAAGATGACGAATTAAGTCTGTAGGCTTACGATTAAGGTGAGCTATTTTATGCGCATACTTTTCATGTTTCTATAAATCACATACAGCACATGCATAAACACATAATATGTAATTGTATTATACTTTTCATAAATGTGCACACATAACTTTGAAAATAACCTTGAATAGGAAATCTACCTCGTTATACTTTCCTTTTCGAATTTGAGCTATATGGGCAAGCTAAGCATGCGTTAAGTTATGCTCATCGTCTAGACAAACAAATAACTAACATTAGAAATTTTTGAAAATAATTAAATTAAGTTAAAAGTATGGGACTAGATTGTAAACTTTGAATTTGGTAAAATGAGCAATCTCAGAAAGTTTTGGACTAAACATTATTTAATAAAAGTTTAGGGTGAAAACATAGTTTTGCAAAGCCTTTGGAATTAAAATGGAGTTTTTCAAAACCTTTGGGGCCAAAACAGATGAAACTGAAAATAGATGGCTGAAACAAACTGACTAATAAGTTCATGGACTGAAATCGACTCGATTAAAAGTTTCAGGACCAATTTAAATGAGGACTAAGCATAAAGGCTAAAACAAAGAGACTGGAAACTCAAATGACCAACTTGAATCTCCAGAACTTTGAGGGACTGAAATAAAACGGTTTTCAAAATCAATGGCTTGAGGGCGATTAATCCCAAAATACCTAATTCCCAGAATTGAAATGAGGGAATCAGAGAGTGAGGGCGAGAGGGACGCTGGGAGATTGAGTGGAGGCGGCGGGAGCTTGGTGAAGAACGACATGGACGACCGGATTCGAAGGTCCACGATGGCTATAGTTCGAGAAGTAGGCACTGCGTTCGGGTGTTTATGGATCGAGGCGACACAGAGTTCAATGGATGGTGAAGGTTCGAGCGACAGAGAAGGGTTCGTGAAACAGAGGTTCGAGCACTTTGGGGCTTCGACCGAGGGGGTCTTCGAGAACCAGGGAGGTCGCGAATGGGCTCGAGGCTGAGGTTCGAGACGCAGGCGCGAGAAACAGAAACAGTCGCGGGTTCGAGGATTTTCCGGCAGGTAAGCGATGGGTAAGTTCCTTGGGTTCTTGGGTTCTGATTTTCCGTTTCAATTGGTTGATTTGGGAAATTTCTGGGCCGAAAGGTGGTGGCCGGCAGTGGTGGTGCGGTGTCGTTTGAAGAGAGATGAGGGTGCCTGGTTGTGTTTCGAAACAAGAGTCAAAACTCCGGTTCGAAAATGGCAGATGATGGCAGCAGCCGAACTTGGGTTCGGTTGAAACCAGTAGTGGCTGCTGTTGGATGGAAGGAGGCGGCAGTGGCCTCCATGTTTTACATTCGTGTAATGAAATTTCCAGTGTCTATACCTGTAAAAGGATTTCCTTGTTGACTGAATGTGTATGTGTGTGTGTATCTGTAGGCTGAAACTAGGAGTGGATTTCAGTGTGTAAATTGTATGAATGTAATGTTTCTTGTTGTGCGCATGTTTGAGTATTTTTGGCTGCCGAAAATGGGTGAACTTTGAGTGAGAAATCTGGAGATAAATGAGAGTGTGTATGGCTGGACGTTTTGTTTAATTTTTCTACTGCTGTGAATGTTTGAATGTATTGCAGAGTGTGAATGTGCTGCTGCTTTCGTTATTGTGAGGTGTGAGACTGGTGTGTAGAGAATAATATCCTCATAGCAGTGGCTGGACGTGGGGGAATAAAGATCATGGGAGATTGAGGGAGAGATTGGAGCAAAGTGTTGGCACAGAAAATCCAGGGGATAAGGTGGTGTTTTCAGTTGCCAACGGTAGCTTCTGTTAGGAAGGATCTAAATTTTTCCTCTGATGTTCAACGTTTAAGGGGTGTTTGGCTGGCTTATTCCCATTTTGGGCTCAAAGTGGGCTCGAGATTTGGGCTACCAAGACAAACAATCAACTTGGGCTGAAAAAAATACAATTTGGGCTTAAAAGGCTTTATTGACTTTGAATTTCAAAACTTGGGCTAAAGAAATTTGCTTGGCTTAAAATAAAGAGGAAATTAGGCCCTATACTGTAATTTTTAGTGCTGTCTCACGTGTACACATGGTTGTGTTTTTTTTTTGCATATTTACACTTCTCATTTTCATGTTTAGACTAATCAATTTACCATTTAATTAATTAATTTTTTTATTATTATTATTTTGGGCTTTTTAATTATGTCCGGTAACTAGATGCAATCTTTGTTTGCAATCCAATTGTAATCTATCAAAGACTAGGTAATCATCCGTTTATACTTTTGAATTTTAAATATACTATCTTATCTTAACATTATACAATTACGCCACATAATTCAATTTTATTAATTAAATTATTATTTTAATTTAATATTTTTTAATTAGAATTGTAGTGTGAAAGTGGTAGAATTCTTGATAGCAGTAGGCTTCAGTGCCATTCGTCCAATCCCTTTTTATCTCTCCGTCATTGTTTTGCACACACAACAGTGGGATTTTGGTTGGTTTTGTGGGAGATTGGCTGCGATAGGTGCTCTCTCCCTTCTCAGTGGTATATGGTGAAGTTTTGCTTGGTGATTTTGGGCAGTTAGGGTCTGGGCGATGGCTGCACGCAGGGGTGAAAGGGGGTATCATACTAGGAGCAGCACTAAGATGCATAATCAGCGGTCCAGTGCGAGGAATAATGCGTTCAAGGGTAGGAAGAAGCGCGTTGTCACTAAGATTACGATATCCATACCTGAATCAAGGACGGTAAGTTTTCTGGATGCGCGTTATGCTTATGTGTTCTTATGGTGTTTGAATTGGGTGGTGTTATATACATAATTGATTTTGTGGGTTTCACTTCCCTACCTTTAATTCCTGGCTTATGAGTGTGGCTCGTGGGTGTTTTTGTATATTAACCTCGATCACTTCTTTTATCCTTTAATAATATCTTATTCTTATTAATTTACTTATTGAATTAGTAATTATTAATTACCTGAAAATTAGTAAAAAAAAAAAAAATAATAGTGTTACAGTAGAATGAGGTTGATTAATTGTTGATATTATATTTTCAGTGTTTTTACATTGATTAATTGATCTTTCATGTGTCTGAATAATGTTAAATAAATCAGCAAATACTACAGTTAGAATTTGAATCTAGACTGTATGGTAGTTGAAGATGGCCCACCAAAGGAGAGGTCAACGGCCTGTTGGTTCCTCTGAGTCTCTGTCATGATTTGGAGTTCTTTAATCAATTCAAACATGAAGATTCAAGATGCCATAAACATTTCTTATCTTGAATAATGTTATTGTGAATTTTTAAAACCGCAGCTATGAGAACAACATAGGATTTGTAATATACTGTTTTTTGAGGGTGATTAGGATGAGGAACATGCATAGTCAGACCTCCTTGCGTTTGTATTTATGCTTGGGTTTTCTCATGCACCAAAAGATAGTAAAACACTACAACAGTCATTTACCTTCAAATGACAGCTTATTAGTGGCATTGTCTATTTTCTGTCTTTTCTGGTAAAACATGTACCTCTGAAACATGGATGGTACCTTGTCACTTGAAATGATAGAGAAAAGCTGAATTCCTACTATATTATGTTAATACTTACGATAAGTTTGTCACCGAAAATGAATAATGTTAGTAGCTGCAGGTGAAGCACTTGCTTTTCTATAGTTGCTTCAGAGTAATAATTAATAGATACATACATGGTACTTGTTTCAAAGTACTAGTATTACCTGAAGGAAAAACTACTTGACTATCTCTCCTTGACCCAATCTAGGATGCAAACTCGATCTTTATTATTACTAAAGATGTAAATAGATTTGGTTGTTGATAAGTGTACAACGTTTGGTACAAATATTTGGTACATTTTTTATACGCAATACTAATCTTGTATTAGGTTGCCCTATATATTATATATGTACTTTAGTTTACCAGGGTTACATGATTCATCATTAAAATTAACATTTCTGTCAAGAACAAAAATAATACCAAGGTTACGAGATTCATTATTAAATTAGTATTTTTGATACGCAATACCGATTTTGAATTAGGTTGCCCTATATATTATATATGTACTTTAGTTTACCAGGTTACAATATTCATCCTTAAAATTAGCATTTCTGTCAAGAACAACAATTCTAATGACATGACAAGTAATGAACCTTTCTCATCTTATGTTATCTTGGCACCATGGCTGGCCTAAACCTGTTACTATCATACTAAATTTATATGGATACACTTTACTGATATCGTAGTTGATACGCCTTCAACTGTTCGATACGCTTCCTTGATTCGGGCGGGATCTAGGATGCAAACCCGATCTTTATTATTACTCAAGATGCAAATAGCTTTGGTTGTCGGTATGTTACAACTTTTTGATACAAATATTTGATACGTTCTTCGGTACGCAATGCTGACCTTGAATTAGGTTGCCCTTCATTGGTTGGGGCAGTTTTCATTGGTTCGTGTGGTACAACGTTTGTTATGTTTACATCTCAGGGTGTGAGTCATTGTTATGTGTTTCTTTGCTATTCTTATTGTTATGTTTATGGTGTTAAATATCCCATAGGGATTCTCTGCTTGTTGATGTAAACATATTTGTTAATTTCTTCTCCTGTTGGCTTTTAACCAAACTAAGTTATACTCAACATTTTTTATCTGACAATGCTGCTGATTTCCAAATGATTGCACTACAATTTGTTCTTATGTTTCATTTAATTTTCCTATTGATTTTTTGAAAGACCTATAGCATTATAGTAGTTATAGGGCACTGTGTTCCTATTATTGCAACGATCTTGTCTCATTCTATGACAGCTAGGCAATATTTGTCCTCTAATCTTGTTGCTTTTTGTACTGGCTCTATATGGATACTCTTCCCTGTTACGCTTAAACCATGCTAAACCAAACTCAACATATGTAGGTAACAAGGTTACTGATCTTCATATAATTGCAGTACAGTTTGTCAAGATGTTTCATTTACTTTTCCTCTTTATTGTTTGAAAGATCTTCCGATCTCTAGTAATCATAGCGTTATCTGTTCCTAATTTTGCAATGAACCTTCCTACTCCTATGTTGATACGTCTCCAACTGATCGATACGCTACCAATTGATTTTCTGAAAGAGCCATAGCATCATAGTAGTCATCATGCACTATGTTCCTAATCTTGCAATGATCTTGTCTCATTCTATGACACATAGGCAATATGTGCGGTCTAATCTTGTTGCCTTTTTTGTACTGGCTGTATATGGATACTCTTTCCTGATGCGATTAAACCAGGATAAACCAGACTCAACATTACTAGGTAACAAGGTTTCTGATCTTCATATAATTGCAGTATCGTTTGTCATGATGTTTCATTTATTTTTCCTATTCATTGTTTGAAAGATCCATGACATAATAGTAGCTATAGCGTTCTCTGTTCCTAATTTTGCAATGAACCTTTCTCATCTTATGTTATCTTGGCACCATGGCTGGCCTTAACCTGTTACTATCATACTAAATTTATATGGATACACTTTATTGATACCTGTATATGGATACTCTTTCCTGATATGATTAA
The DNA here is from genome assembly GCA_963692815.1 of Nyctanthes arbor-tristis. Lineage (NCBI taxonomy): Eukaryota > Viridiplantae > Streptophyta > Magnoliopsida > Lamiales > Oleaceae > Nyctanthes > Nyctanthes arbor-tristis. The sequence goes on from CAVNYN010269762.1 coordinate 16,671, forward strand.
ACCTGGATAAAACAGACTCAACATATCTAGGTAACAAAGTTTCTGATCTTCATATAATTGCAGTACAGTTTGTCATGATGTTTCATTTATTTTTCCTATTCATTTTTTGAAAGATCCATGATATCATAGTAGCTATAGCGTTCTCTGTTCCAAATTTTGCAATGAACCTTTCTCATCTTATGTTATCTTGGCACCATGGCTGGCCAAAACCTGTTGCTATTGTACTAAATTTATATGGATACACTTTACTGATACCGTGGTCGATACGCCTTCAACTGTTCGATATGCTTCTTTGATTCGAGATCTTTAGTGCGCTGTCGGGTTAGGGTAGCACTCTTGTTTGATACGCTCTGACGATGCCACCCCCCATAATGTGGCTTGTTAGCACTATTGCCCTTTACCCATCAAGATTTTAGGTTAGTTCGTTTGTTACCTACACAATGGATTACAAGTGCATAATACAGTTTCTTTTACCATAACAGGTTGGTTCTTATTTGTTGCCTAAAGAGTTTTGGCACAAGGGGAAGATAAGTGTGAACACTGATGGATATGTGTTCTCCACATTGAAGCGAGTTTTTACTCCTCAGTTGCAGCTCTTCCGGGAGTCTTGCTTTGGGCACCTTTTAGATGTTCAAGATCTTGAACTCTGCCCTCAGTTGATACACCAGGTCCTCCTTCGGAAGATTAAACGTGATGATCCTGATAGTATGTGGTTTGATTTTGCGAAGGATTTGGTTCGGTTTTCTCTTGAAGAGTTCTGCTTAATAACTGGGCTGCCGTCCGTCGGGAAAGGTTCCCTCTCTGATTATCGTGGCAAGTACAACTGTTTAAAAAGACTTGCTCTTCCGATCTCCCCTGTGTTGATGAAGACGCTATTTTTGGTGTTTTCACGAAAAAGAATGCAAAGGATGACCGTGATCAAGTGAACATTGGCATTTTTCTGATGCTTACTTCTTTCATGTACACTTGCCATTATCATAGGTCAGTTGAAGACTCAATAATGGTGTTGGTTGATTCTGAGGGCCGGGATACTTTCCATGGGGTCTAGACATCTTCAAATTTACATTGGAGAAACTAAAGGGTGGTCTTAGAAATAAGTCACTAGCTAAGGAGGGTAATGTAAGGCCGACTATAGGGTACAGGTTAAATGGGTTTCTCTTTTCTTTCCAGATCTGGATATATGAGACCATTCGAGAATGAAGATTAGATCTCAGTATCTCTGTATCTTGAATTGGTCTTCATCTGTATCTGATAACCTACTGAAGTTTGATCCTGAAACTGATGCGTTTGGAGTGCCTCGCGTAAGTGATTTGGTGCATATGTTTGTCTGATCCCATTGGTTTTCCCCCTTTCTTTCCATTTTGTTGCATTATGCTTGTGTTTAACTGGTATTTTTTCCTTTATTATTTCTTTGTTTCCCTTTTGTTTGAGTTTTGGTATTTTTTCCTTTATTATTTCTTTGTTTCCCTTTTGTTTGAGTTTAGGTACGGGTAGAGGCGACACGTGCTGATGAGGCTGAAATGTTGAAGGCATGCAAAGGCATTATTTGAAGACTATATGCCACAACATGTACACGATGTCAGCAATAGAGTGGTGTTACCCGATAATGTAGATGTAGGGCCCGTTGAGTTTGAAGGCCCTAAATAACATAGAGGTAACCTGTATTAGTTAGTTTGCACTCTACGTTGTATATCTCCCGTTTTGCTCTAACTGGTGGAATAACAGTTCTATATTTTAGTTGTAATTTACTTTGCATGTCACTGATGTTCCATTGTGTGTAGGAAGCAGCTTACAGGGGTTATGCTGATGCCGATAAAGGCGTCAAAGTTGGGAGGAATTTTTTGCAAATGTGTCAGAATCTCTGAGGACGATTTGTCAACAGCCTACACATGGCAGCATCAGTTGGTACGGTCGGGTACACATTACATGGGCTACAGGTCAGATTTTCCTCTAAACACTTTATTACACAATTTAAGTTTACTATAGCGGTGTTTGGTTTTCTGACTGTGCTGCGTTTGATACAGCCCTCTGATGACAAGTCATCTTCACCATGTCAGCCACAGAATTTTGATGGCATTCGAACCATGAAGTTGAGATCTAGGACTGTCAATTGTCAACAGTCTACTTAGCACCTTCACCTAAAAAGGTATTAACCTTCTTAGCACTACTATCTATTTTGATGTTCTGATGGATGTAATCTTACACAATTTGCAAACTCTGTTGAGTGTTTGGAATATATTTATGTAATGCCTTCCATTGTTTGGTGACTTAGTGTAATGCCTGCAAATGTATCAAATCATCCGGCAGTGACAACCAATATCTCATTGGAAAGGTTGCTCTTGAGGCTTGGAGCAATTGTCCGGTAGTTATTTTTTATATGTTGCTTGTTTTGGCACATTTCTATTTTGTTGATCAATTGATCACCCTGCTCATGATGTTCTCCCCATTCTTGTGGTGATACGGTGTAGGCGGGATCAAAAGGTAAAGGAAAACACCAACTAGTCGATGAGCCACAACTCTTGGGACGAGAACAGAAGTTGCTGCACACTGATGTTGAGGTAGACTTCGAGGGGCCTAGCTTTGACTTGGTATATTGCTTATTTCTGTTTTGCATTTGTATTGTCTGTATTATAGTGTCTCATTTGTTTTGAGTGGTTTTGGGTTATGCATATGGGTTGATACTGTGGTGTGATATTTCATAGATCACATCTCAAAGGGATGAGATTGTGTGGCCTCCCGTCAAGCGGTCTTCATACTATGCAGTACCAAATTTAGGTGGATCTGGGTTGGATACCCAATGCACAAAGAAGCTAAAGACATCATCTGTTGCAAAGTTAACACCTGAGGCACTATTGTCTGATGATGATTTTCTTGTCAGTATTTTGCTCCTTTTGAGGTTAAGTATTTAGCATAGCTGCACCCCCTTGTCTGCTTGCCTTTGTCTGTCATTTATACTTTATTGTCATCTGTAATTGTATTTAGGTGTTCATATGTATGTGATCATGGAGAGATAGCTTGCTTGATGGGGATAGTTTATTTCACCATCGTTTGTACCTCTTTTGTGGTTGTTGGGGTTTGTGATGAATTCCCAAGGATGGCATCAATAAACCGCATCCAACATCTAGATATGACTGTAAGAAACAGAGAATCTGTGTGGATAGTTTGTACTTAACTCTTTCCTATACTTATCTGGCTGATACACTTGCCTTGAACTCTTTGCAACCTATTTCTTAAAAATCCAATCAAGTTTTAAATGATCTACAGATTGACTGTTTAGCAACTTGACTCTGTAGTATGAGAAGAAGCAAAACAAAGAATTGGATGTTTTATGTGGTTACTTCTGTTATTACATTTGAGGTTGAAACTAGAAAGCTAGCATTAAATTCATATGACAAATTCAGCAAGTTTATTATTGGGATAATAGGCTAGTGTAGTCAAGCATTCATAGTGATATTGCTTTTTGATCCTGCTGTTCCCATCATTTGTGAAGTAGACTTCATCAATTGTTGGAATGTTTGCCTACTAGTGGGGAGCTACTTATTTCCATATTCACTAGGTTGGTTGACTCGAACTGCTCATTTCCATATATAGCATAGCTGCACCCTCTTTTCTTCTTGCCTTGTTTAGGTGTCATTTATACTTTATTGTCATCTATAATTGTATTTGGGTGTTCATGTTTATGTGGTGCTCTAGAATATAGTTGTGTTGCTTTCCTTAAAAAGGGATATTTACTATCATGCCATTAAATGCATTTAATTGCTTTTGTAGTATGTAGTATTCTGTAGTCACTTTTACCTATTCCTATAATATTTTGCTAGGTTCCTAGCCCTGTCTCCTTTAATCTTGGTATTGAACAAACACCTGAGGTAAAAGCAACTAGCGTGACAAATCTCTGTCGTTGTCTTCGGTCTCTATATGTTCAGATAGGTTCTTCTGATCTAAAGTCAAAGGATAAATTGTTGCATAATATGCAGATCGGAAGACTCCTACCTTGAGTTGCCTGAGACAAAAGATGTTGATGCATTTGAAGCATGGATGTGTAATGGCGGTGTGCGCAAGAACACGCATGTTCTATTTTTTCCAGTCTATTTTATGTATTGTTGTTTGATGTTCGATAGGTTGCATTGACATTGTGTATTAGCATATAGTTACATTGTCTCTGTGTGGGGGTGACACGTTTGATTGTTTCTTGTTTTGATATAGAAAGACGAGAAATTCCTGTAAGGATGTGGTTGACATTTAACCTCCCATGTTCCTTGGATACATCAAGGTGGATAAGCAACAGTGGTTTCAAGATCTCTAAGACCCTGGACAGCCCTGTATTCAACGGTATCAACCTTTTGTCTTATAGTCTACTCACTTTCCCTTTTACTTATGTGTTCTTGCTAATTGGTTTGCTGCACCCATGGGGGATTCATAACAACTCCCCCGTCTTGGTTTGGTTGGGTTCCTTTTTTATGCCCCTAATACAGCACATTGATGCGATGTTTTACTACTTCCGGATGTGCATGCAGCACATTGATGCGATGTTTTACTACTTCCAGATGTGCATGCACCTGAGCAACAACAGTAACTCTATCAAGGCAACATCCACAGATTGTTACTTCAACACTCGAGCTAAGCATATTTATGATGTGAAGAAGAAGAACAAAGATGTAGACCCAAACCCAAAAAAATGCAACTGTATCCTTTAGGAGGTCAGTTAGATTTTTCTTGCAACTGGGGGTCAGTTGATTATGTTTTCATCCCTATATTCATGGAGTTCAAAGATCATTGGTTGCTCGGAGTTCTTGATATTGCAAATTGGACGCTTTTTATATATAACTCGTTAAGAAAAATCTGTAGAGATACTATGGTTCTTCAATCAGTTGAACCCATACGGTATGTGTTTCCTTTGATTGTCCGGAACTCAAGAGTTCTTTCTAGGCCAATTGCAGTAACTTTGATGTCGTGCTCTGTCGTGACTGATATACCACAACAGGAGAATGGGTATGTTTTATTTCCATTGGTCACATGTGATGTCTTTATACTTCATAGTTTGACTTTAATCTTCAAGGCATGATTATATGTTTTCAAATGGCTTCTGGGTTTGATTCCTATGTTGTTTCTTATACGGTTGACTGTGGTATATTTATCATCAAGTATGCGGAGTATATATCACAACAAGCTGAAGAAGATGTCGCGCCCGTTTGACACTGTTACTGCTCGGAAGAATTTGGCTGTACAGATGTACAAGTTTGCAACGGAGCAGCCTCAGACTAAACTTAAGATTCCAGCATGAATGTAGTACTGATAGATAGGTTTATGTTCTTAGTATGCCTCAGCCTAAGTCTTACCAAGCCGTCTGGTTTGATATATGTGCTCTTATTGGTGCTTGGTTTTTGCTTCTTGAGTCATCAGGCAGCCTGTTGCCTTAACAATTTGATTCTTTTGTTTTTCTCTGAACACGATTTTGTTAGTGCTAGTTACTACTGCACTGTGGTAGTGATACTATTGGAGATATTTTTAATGAATAAAGGATATTTAATTGCTTTAAGAGTTTCGATATGCACTTTTTTTTGAATTGTATTCTACTGTTATTTAGTATTCAAATCCTTCGACTCAGTTTCAGGTGTCTTATTATGGGGTTTGATGTGTGATATTAAGTAGATGAAACATTTCAAATCCTTCTTCTAATTCAGTCAGTTTCCTGTGTATTGGTGATAGGGTTGATGTTCTGCTCTAAGGTTCATACTCTTGGTATTGCTGTGTAGTTTTGGCACTGTGCCTTGATACTGGAGTGCCTCACCCTTTATGATTTATGCTAGTTGCTATGATATTGTTGTATTATTTAGAAAGGTTGGGAAATATCAACCATTCATCCATTTGTCATTTTATTTTATTATCGATTGGAATCCTTGAGAATTAATTACCATTCTTATACATCTCCAATACCAACATTTCCATGCCTATTTTTTACCTTCATTCGTATCAGGCAGGAATTATTGCTTGCGATTATTGCTATGTATCATGGCGCTTTGTTACCATACTCGATTCTATAACATTTTTCTCTCTGGTGAATCTGTCTCCTTATGTTATGGTCTGATATGGTGAATTGTTCACCTATATATTGATTTCACTTCATTTCTTAACCTGTAAGAGGGCACCCAATCAATTCAAGCACATGTATTGGATACTCATGCAACCTATATAGTTCTCACGCTTCATATCTCAACATTGATACTAAAACTTATCAAGTACTCCATTATATACAAGCACAAAGTCTTTCATGTAGGTAATCTGGAGAACTTATCAAACTATTAAACGTCAACCACAAAAACATAACATCGTAAATATTCGAATGATCCGGTGCTTTAATATTCAAAGCACATAGTGTTTCATGTAACTTACATAATGAATTTGAAATTTGCTAAGCATCCAATCTAAGATCAGAACACCATATACAAAGATGGTTATGAACTTATTATTTCTGACATCCATAATCATTGGAGGACTAAATGCAAGATGGGGTAGAACAACTGGAGATGCTTCAATTTATTAAGCTGGTAGCATATCTGCTTGTTACTGCAATGAGTAATCTGTGCATCAAAATGTGGAACTGATAGAACCATGGTCACTCTCATTCAGGTCCAATGGTATCTGCAGAAAGTGTTTGGGGGCAAAAAGGTCAGTTTTCTGTCACGTAGCTACGAGAATGAACACTAGGACGTTTCAAAGAACATACTTGTTGAACCTGGTTCCGTTTTCTTTTCCTTAATGCTGGTACTTGCAATGGATGTGGTGTCCGACATCTTCTAGTCACATGACCATATGAGTTGCATCTAGTACATCTTGGTGTTTTCTGAGTTTCAACTGAAGACTTGAGTCTGCTCTCCCGTGGTCTTTTTGGTCCCTTTCTACTTGTTGGGGGCAGAACTAGCATATTTTCAACTTCCGGAGGGACATTCCAATTCTTTCTTTCCCCAGTTGAACATATTATACCTGAATATATAGTGATCATACTTGATACTGTGTAATACTCTGAGCAAAAATCAGATAATCTAAGATTCCTCTTATCAATCACTGCAGCCTCGTGTAGACAAGGAAGTTCATCGACTTGGAATCTCTTGCAGCTGAATGTCTTCTCCTCCAAGTCAAAAACATATGCAACTGGTCCACAATTCACTTGATACTTTGATGCATTAATCGGGTACACCTTGCATTGTCATGTACGGGATATAATTAACATAGATTAATATTAGAAAGTACTTGTAGCTTTCGCCCCCTTTTCTTGTTCTCCCTCAGTATAGCCTGATACTTCTTGGAAAGAGTAGTAAATGTCCCCTCTGCCTGCTCTCGGCGTTTGTTAAACCACCTTTGCACAATACATCTCAAACACTCGAACAACGCCTCTATTGGAAAGTCCTTTGCATTTCTGGTAACATTATTGACCGATTCAACTACGTTTGACGTCATAGTTGAATATCGATTAATTCTTGAGTGTGCCCTTGACCACTTATGGTATCTAGCATTATCCTGTTTGGTATTGTTTACCCATTTGTAATCAGTTAGCACTTGTGTTACAAATAAATCCGAATTAAAAAAAAAAAAAAGGGTGTGCATGTTGTTGATATTGTTACGAGTAGATCATCTGCATACTAGGTATTTGCGGATGATACATGATATGGAGATTGAATTCCCCCATGGTATATGCACGAGCAGCAGCATTGAAATGCACTCTTACCCCCTTGGCCTTTCTCTTGAATTGCAACCGTACATTCTTCAGGAGGTGATATGAACAAGCCACGTGTGACACGTTTGGGGAAATCTTTTCAGCAGTGCTAGCGATACTACGGTGACGGTCTGACACTATACAAAGTCCTTCACGCTCACCGAATGCCTCTTTTAGTCTCTCTAAGAACCATCCCCATGACTGATCATTTTCATCGTTGGTGTCTTGAGTGCATGCCGTAAACAATGCTCCACCATATATACCATTCAATATGTAGCATTGATGACTATGACCGGCCTACACTGCATCCACCCCTGGATTGAAGCACCCAATGCTACGAAACAGTATAAAAATCGGAATATCATCATCTGTGGCGATACTTGTTACAGTATCTGGGTTGGTCATCTTAAGTCGATGAAGATACGAAGGTAGTATCTGATATGGTTCAGTTGGATCACCCCTAATCATCTTAAGTGCTTGTTCACGTGCACGGTAAGCTTTATTGTAGCCTATTTTCACTTCACATGGGTTTCGCATCATATCAGAGATGATATCACCGGGTGTGTAAATGGTTCTGGAATTAATAAACTTGTATTGGATGCAATGAGCAACGACTGCTTGGGTAGCATTACTGTGTTCACTTGCTGACAACTCAACAAAACAACAATGATTCTTCTTTATTTTTCTGATTTTGAACATTTCTGTGTCCTTGATTCGGGTTGCCCGCAAACTCCACTTGCAAAAATTACTATTACACTTCACATGATATTATTTGGTGTCAGATTTGTAGGTCCTAAACTCATACCTCTCGTTAATTGAGATCGGAGCTAGACTTATGTTTGGCCAACCTTCAAACTGGTACCATCAATCTCAGAAATCAGCCCACAGGTGTTTATAGTATCATCCTCCATAGGAATTCCAACCGGGCATACAGTTCATCTACAAGCTGCTCCGTTGTTGGCAAATATGGAAAGAGATGGTGTGGGTCGTCACTTGTATCAAGAATCTGTTGGCTGTCCATCAGTATCATGACATGTAACATACTGCCCTTTTCTTTCTATTGTTCACTTATTGGTTCTGTTTCAGTTCCCATTGTTCGTGTGTGGTTGACATATATTAGATACTTTTGAAACCCCTTTTCTATTTGTTTAGCTGCTATGTAGAAATCCAATGACATGTCTCCATTTATTTTCAAGAGGGGTCCAGTATCTTCAAGCCTATAATTCAACTCCAATGAAAACTGGCTTCACTCAATCTCCATTGTGATGCAAACTGTCCAATAGGTCTCGATACGAGCAGTTGTCTGGTATTAATATACCAGAAGCACTGTAGTTAAGATACTGGTCTAACGTACTCCATGTGCCATTGTAGCATAACATCACCCCTATCATCTTTCTGAATGGACACAGCTACAGAGTCCGCAAATAGCAGATAGCATCATAAATTGATACTTCATATTGTCAGATTGGTGGCCATTTTGATTGATGAACACATACTACAGTTAAAAATGGATCCCTGGATGCTAATAATAGCTAAACGTGATTTGTATAATGAGCAATTTTTAAATTAATTTCACTTAAAGCAATAACACCTAACTGGTCATATTTCAACACGTTAATACACAGAATCCACAAAAGTTGTAGGATCTGTTAATGGCAGGATATGCAGATAAGACTACAATACAATCTGCAACATTGTTATCTTTTTATATATCCAACCAAGCATATTAATCCAACCAAGCATATTATTGAAGAATATAAACGGCATTTAACGTCTTTTTATTTTTAGTTCCAACACCTAATAGTCTTGTCAGTAATTTGAGAGTCGAGATGGTTTCGCTGTAAACAAATTTGGTGTTCTTACATCTGTCAAAACCCACAGCAATTTCCCCACATCGACCATATCTCTAACATGCCATCTCTAACTCTTCTAGACCAACCAATCCATCATCTCCTTAAAAACCACCAACCCAATAAAATTTCAAGATGCCAACTAAAAATGTCCCTCCAAACACCCCACTACCTCCCTACCACCAGAAAACCTTAAAAATCCTAGCAACCTTAACACCTGTCCTAACCATGCCTTTGTTATCATATTATTGTTGTAGCCCTTGATGATATTTTACCAAGAATATAAATTTTTTTTTACTATTCAAAAAATGAGCATATTTTTTATTTTCTAAAAAAAATTCATATTGCATCACTGGAATCCAACCTACAATAACTTAAGCAAACCTAGTCCCTAGCATAGTTTTCGCTTGGTATCGACATATCTTCATCAACCTTCTGGGATTTGTGTCACAACTTGTTGATCTTGATTCTTGTCTATTAAGTTGTCAAATATCATGTACAATGTATTTTACCTATGAATCTGATTTTGCAACATACATGGTTGATTTTGTAGAATATGCAGATTAGACTATACAGTACAATCAGCAAAATTATAATCCGGTTTTGCAATTTTCACTTACTCTACATGTTTTTACATATATTTCTTTCTGTTCATCATAGGCTCCTGGCCAGCTTTAAGAGTTTGGAACTTCTTTCTTTCTTTCTTTGATTTTCCCCCGTTTTCCTTTTTCTTGTTTATTTTAACACAATACCCCAATTCACTTCCATACTCTGCTAATGTTACAACTTATCTATGCAAGACATTTTCATTGTCCATTTCCTTGGTATCCTATTCATATATTGGTTTCAAATGGCAGGAACTTTGATATCAACATAATACTTGTAGCAAAATAAAATCAAAAGTAGTAACACGTATCTGCAAATTATAATCATCAATGGATATTGTAACACCCCAAATTTAAGAAACTTGGGACGCTAACTGATCTTTAAAATTAACTTAAAATGCGGAACTTATAATAGAATGAATAATTGCGGAAAATCTTATTAACGATTAGCAGAGAATCTTGTCCGAAAACAAGTAGAGTCGCAACCGTCAAATAAATGAATGGTCTGAAATCTTAGAAAAACATATAAGCTTCAAGTTATGTTTCTAGTCGCCTTAGTCCGTCGTCCCGCCACCGGCTCCAAATCCTGAAAGTGTTAGTTTGAAAGAATGAGTATAAAAATATACTCAATAGACTCTAGCGCATATTAATCAATTCACACAATAAACATGACATGCAAACATGCAAATAATTCTTTCTTTCTTTCTTCCTTGGAAGAATCTTGAGATCG
>CAVNYN010269762.1:27586-42849 GCA_963692815.1 Nyctanthes arbor-tristis
AGGGGAAAAAACGGATTTGCAAATTTGTCTAGAAGTAGCCAAAGATTTCATGGAAATTCCCCTCACACAACATAAACATTTGGTCCTATGCGGTTCCAGCTGGTTCAGTGGCATGGTAGGCTAAATACGAATATGTAAGCATGAATATATGAACTTTCAATCTTATAAACTGTTCTTTAGAAGATCATTGTGAACCCAACCCCAATTATAAAAAGTATCAAACAACCATTCAAATTATTTATAAATTTGCCATTCAGTAATTACGAAAATGCCAAGACTTTAATTTGCACACGTCTTCTGCCGAATTTCGAAGGAAAGTTTTGTGCTTTTTTTTCTTTTTATTTTTTAAACCTTGTTTTCTTTTATGTTCTCATTTACTTTTTTTTTAAAGCAAAGTTATGTTTTTAATTTTTGGTGAATACATGGCGAAGTCTTTTATCCCTATTGAATGCACTATTTAATTTACAATTTGATTCTTGATTTTGATTTTCAACTATCGGAAGTGTCGGTTTTAAAGTATTTTTTAGAATTTTAATTAATTACAAAAGATTGGAGAAAATAATTTGTTACAATTAAAAATAAATGAAAAATGAATGATAAAATATTGGAATTCAATCTTGAGATGAAATTTGGTCACTTAGATTGGAGATCAGACTAAAAAATAAGGTGATAGTTGGACCTTTTTTTTGGAAAAATAGTCCATTTGATCTTTCCTTAGGTTGGAGATGCTTTAAGAGACGAAGATCTTACTACAGAATGTACATAAAAAAATGTTACTCCTTCTATCTTAAAAAGATATTTCCTTATTTCTTTTTATCCTTCCCAAATTATATTCCTATTTCTTTGTTAACTTTTGATTTTTCTAAAATACTAGTAGTTATTACGCATAGTAATCAACAATAAAGAAAATCTAAAATGAAATACTTAAATAAATTAAACGACATATTGGGAAATACATTATTTAATTATGTATTTCCAACAATATTATTAAATTTTCTTAATTTATGTGAAAAATAAGGGAATATTTTTTTAAGATGAGGTGGTAATATACTCTCGTGACGTGGGCTGAGAGCACTTTTAGTGGGGTTGGAAAAGATGTGTGCAGGGAAAACTAGGTTGGAAAAATAGGTATAGGTTTTTCGTTCTATTTTTTTTTTTTTTAAACACATTAATTGTGATCGTTAATTTGCAGTGCATTTTTGTTTCATAGCGGGGGGAAGAAATATTAGTTTAGCGCATTTCAAAGAAAATATTAAGTTTGACTAAATTTAAAAAGTCATTCATTTTCCAATTTTTTTAAATATTCCTTCCGTCTCACAAAGATCGTTTGATAGTTAATTTTAAGCGGATTAAGCAGAAACGGACTTAAGATTTTGTGTAGGAACGAGCTGGACTTGGAGAAAAAACAATCAAGGGGTTGGAAGGGGACGGAGCCCCCTTCCCAGCTGCCCTCGAAAATTTTTTATACTATACATTTTTGAAAATAAAATTGCACTAGAAATGTCAGAATACATAAAATTTTCAAAAAAAGTTGACATAGTCTTGCTTTTAAATTAGTTTAAACCAAACCTGAAATATAATAATATTCTTCTAAATATACAAATGATAAGCATATATAATAACTTTCACAATTATTTATCCATTAATGACAAACAAAAACAAATAAATATTATAGCACAACCAGTGTTATAAAAAGCGTGAAGGGTGGGAAAGCGTCAACATGAAGTTTCAAGCTTTACAAGCTTAAGCGTGCATAGACGGCGCTTAAGCATTAAAAAGCGTTTATCAATTTTTTTATTTTCTATTTTTAGAATCAATATAAAACTATTAGTTAATTAAAATTAATGTATACCAATTATGTATAAAGATATAAATTGTAAATATATCTATTTAATAAATAAATTTTACTTCAGTTTCATAATACAATATTTGTATTTTTCTCACGTTGGTCATCATTTGCTTTTTCTTTTTTTTAATATTTTGTTTCTCTTCTATTCTTTATTTTTTATATGGTAAGTTACACTTTTGGGATATTTTAGATATTATATTAATCTTTTAATTTGAAATTAATTTTAATTGGATCTCAAAAAATAAAAATAAAAATAAAAGAAAAAAAAGAAAAAATTTAAAAAATGTAGTTTAATTCACGCCTAGGCACGCTTTTTTCACGCCTAGGCACACTTTTTCCACGCTTATTCCATCTTAATCGCACTTAATTTTGATTCATTGGTCAACGATTTGAATTGACTCGTTTTTTCACGCTTTTTACCAAAGCGAAGCGTTTTACTCCCACTTCACGCCTAGGCGGCACTTAGGCGCGCTTTTTAGAACACTAAGCACAATAGATAAAAAAGTCTCTATTCTCCTAAATACATCATAAAATATATAACAGTAAACTTGAATTTATTTTTAATATTGAGCTAACTAGATATGTCTGCAAATTACTTCCCGTTTTGCATTTATTTTAGGCCAAGAAAATTTAGATCTGTTTTTGGTATTGAGCTAATTAAAGAATTAAAAAAAAATTTGAGTTTAATTTATTTGAGCCTGGACCGAGTTACAGCTCAGTCCAAGCCATTCGTAGGTCTATCACTGGAATTAAGGATTATTAGGTAACGTAGTTGGAACATTTAATTTTACTTTATTTTTCCATATATACTCTTGTATCATTAATTATTTGAAATATTTTCAATATATAAGTAATTAAATAACATTACTTAATTAGGGGCATACATGAAAATAAAACATTAAATACATATTCAATATAGTAAGTGTATAATCTTTTTGAATGGACGAAAATGAAATAGTGGACTATTTTTTTGAGACGAAAGAGTATTAAATTAAAGATGTTGGAGTAAAATTTAACGTCTTAATTATCTAGAAAAAGTTTACTCTTATAATTTTTTTTTTAATTGTCTATATAAAATGATGTGATATTTTCACAATAGTTAATTTTTAAGGGATGTTAAAAGTGAAAAAAAACATGATACTTTCTATTATATAAGGAAATTGTATAAATGTTTTATATATAACGTAAGTGTAACACAACTCTTCTTTAAAATGGGGAGCATTTTAATTCAGCAGGCCGACGTGCTCTGAGAAGGTAAAGTAAGGTTAGAAGGACAAATTTTCCTCTTCCCCATTTTGACATAGTGGATAGTCTGATTATGCCACAGTCTGTTTTTCATTTTAAGAGTAAGATTAATATTGGAGGAAAAAATCAAGGAAAAAAAAGTTAAAGGGAAAAAACTAACGGGAAAAAACCTATTTTCAAATAATATGTAGGGAAAAAATTGAGGGGAAAACATATTAAAAGATTTTTTTTATTTTTTAAAATTTTTTACACATTATTTTGTCATTATTTTTTTACCATACAATTTATATTTAATTTTTTACATAATATTAATTTTTTTAAAATTTATTATATATTATTTTAGGGAATGAAGTTGAGGAAAAAGGTAAAAGATGGGCTAAATTTTAGCCCCTCTTTTACCTCCCTCACAAACGGCTTTTTCCTCCCTCTTCACCCATACATAATTTGATTTTGTTGAGAGTACAAACTCAAAATTTAAGATTTTTATCCCATCACTAGTCATGCTCTAGCATAACTTAAAGCTTATTTTAATTCAACTATGGCGTACAATTTCAAAAATTTGCCTCCATTATAGCTTTTCTTCCCCTGAGAAGCGGTGGTTTGGTACCTCCATAGCCTTGTCAAATCCCACTCATTTGAATCGAACGGTCGATTCATTTCTTCATTCTCTGCCTTCCATCTCGGCCTCTTCCACTGTTCACAACTCGGAGCTAAAGCCCCTTTTCTGTTCTTTGGCAAAATATGGTTCTTGCTGGAATTCCTGCCTCTAAGCAAAGCCCCGATTCTGCTTCCTTAAAGGTTCTTTTTCTCTAGCTTATCTTTAATGGGTTTCATTTATTTGTGTCAAAAAGATTCAAAGTTTGTTATTATGTCGGAAAGGGTTAATTAAAGTTTACATTTTTATCCACAGTTTAAGCACAGGAAGGTATTAGCAGCCAAGAGCAAGCTGCTGAAGAAGAAGATGAGTCATATTAAATGCGAAACAGAGAATGTGAGATTCTTATATTACATAATAATAATATAGTTTCCACTTTGTTTATTATTGTAATTACTTGATCTGGGCCGTCATGATGGACGTAACGGGCAGTCAATGGCCGGGGACGGGGACGGGGACGGGGCCGTTGAATGGGGCTGCTGGGGGAAGGTTTAGCCATTTCAATGCTGAGTACTGTTGACAGAAATTGTTTAGACCCGATGAAGATGATCTCTTGATGTTTGATCACTTACTTCGTAGCTTGCTAAGAGATAAAGCCCATGTCGAACAAGCTGGAATTGATAATATGAGGAGGTCAGTTGGGCTGCTTCTAATAATTAGGTTGACCTTTAGAAGAATGAACTCCAAGTGTTTGCCATAATGTGACGTATGCGAAGAAATTCTCTTCATTGATTACTTAAGAAACCTTGACGCCTTATAAGCTATTAATGAGTCCACTTCTGCCAATTTCTGTTTCTGGTTGGATGTTTAAACAATCAAAAAATAAAGCATTGGAAACAATGTTAATAGCTATAAGGTGAACTCGCGTAATATGTATGAACAACTTGTCCTTGGAGGCTAGTCTTGCCTATTATCATCCAATGGTTAAAGCATCGTTCGTCCCTGGTTTTGTATTAGATATGTGTTATTATGTCAAACTAAATTTTACTCCCAATAAATTCGAAACTGATGCTATTCTGCCAGATACTTATCTTACTAATTGTTTCAAGGATCAATTAATAAGAACTTTCCTTGTAAATACTTTTGCAGCTGAAGGTTGAAAATACGAACAAGCATATGACACAGTAAGTGCATAATTCAATAATGACTGTGGCGGCCGTTCTTTTCTGCCGGAAGCTCCCATGTGAAAGGGTTGTGTTTTTTATTATGTTCTTTAACAATTTTGTAGTGATGAAGCAAAGGAGAATACAACCGCTGATGTGATTAGTTATGAAGTCAAGACCTCTGCCCTCGAACGAGCACAAGAAGTTCGAGCAAAACTTCCCCCACGGTTCCCCAGTTTTGTAAAGTCTATGCTCAAATCACATGTTACCGGGGGGTTTTGGCTGGTAAGTCCAATTTTACTCTGGTGTTATTAAATGCCGAGTGTATATACTCTATGTAAAGATGTTCTTGATTCTTGTCAAAAACAGGGTTTGCCAAAGCCATTTTGTGATAGGCATTTGCCAAAGCATGATGAAACAGTTATCTTGGCGGGTGAAGATGAACGAGAATATAGTACAAAGTACTTAATCAACAAAAATGGACTGAGCGGCGGGTGGAGGGGCTTCTCTCTTGTACACCAGTTACTTGAGGGGGACGTCTTAGTTTTCCAATTGATCGATGCTTGCAAGTTTAAGGTATCTTTTTGAGCCTCACTTTTTGCTTCAGAGTTACTTTTCTTTTGACTCTGCAATGGTTGATCTCGATAAAATTTATGGTTTCTGAAGGTATACATTGTAAGAGCAAACGGATTAACGGAAATTGATGGTGCAATTAGTCTTCTAAACTTGGATATTGCCACCAAACCAGTTGATACGAGTATGTTTGTCTACCTCTCAATAATTCTTTCTAGCATATTTCCAAGAAATGACTTGTAAATTGTTTCAGTGGGACTCATATTAGTAAAAATGGAAGTTCAAAAGGAAGAAAATGAAAGGAATAATGGAACAGCAAGATCGCATGATTCGGCGAAGCCTCTTGCAATTGGCACTCATCAAGAGAGAAACACAATGATAGTACTTTCGGACAGCGATGCTGAAGGAGATCGATCTGGGAACGAAAGCGATGAATTTGGCTCCAATATCATGGAAATTACGGATGGCATCAAACTATCAGAAGCTTCTCTTGAATTTAAGGACGTGAAGAGCTTTTACGACTTCAAAATTCAGGTGAATGGTTTAATTATAAACTCACAGATACCTCGGCATCTTCAGACAAAATATTACGAGCTCTGCTGCAGTCAGAAAAAATTCATCCACGATCATCTAATTGAGGGCCTTAACAGTAAGTTAGCAGCCGGGATGATTTCTGAAACTATTAACATTGCTGATGCTATAAGAGCTACCAAGATCACCACTTCCCTTAACCATTTGGAAAGTTGGGACAAAACTCTAAAAGCTTTCGAGGATTTAGGCATGGAAGTTGGATTTCTACGCTCGCGCCTACATAAGCGTTTAAGCCTTTCCCGTGAGTCTCAAGCAGTCATTGAATCAAAGAAGCAAGAAAGGGCCAAAGCAAGAAGAGGATTTCAGAGATCTTGAAGTGAAACTTTTGGAGATTAAAGGGTTGATGAAAAGATTAGAGCACGAGATCGAGGGCCCTGAAAAGGAGCAATGAGAAGGTAGCCACGACATTTAAGGAGTTGGCATCTGCTACATGGTAAAAGTTTTCAACTCAATGGTATCGTAATCTTTTGTCGAGCCTTAGCATGTCATAATACACTTGAGAAGATATGCTAAAGAACTTGTCGAAGGTTAACATTGTAAGTAGGGAAGTGACTAGAATGCAAAAGCATGATCATCTTTTGAGACGACCCACCCGACCCGTCCCGACCTCTTCTGTTTGGGTTGATGGGGTGTTATGTATGCTAACCATTAATTTATGTGAACTATTCCAGGAGCCTAACATAATTTAAGATATTTCGTGTTTTACAACTTGATTTCTTCTTGATATTGATAACAATTTTTTTGCCATTTTCGGGTGGAGATTATGGTATGGAAAGGGAGACAAAAGATGCATTATTCTCAATATTCTTGTCAAAAAATCCTCCATCCGCCCTCAAAATTCAAAATACAACAAATTTGATATTAATCTGATTGCGAGGTTCATTTCCTTGACGTAATTCATTTGAAAAAAATCAAACCTTGACATAAGTTCTTGTTAAAAACATCAAATTTAACGCAAATGTGTAGTCCATTTTTCATGTTTCTCAACACCTCTACATCATTCCATCTCGAGTTCCAAACGACTTACGCGTTTGAGCATCTCCAAAATTCTTTAAATATTAAATAGTCTCTGTTAGAGAGAGAGAGAGAGTAAAGTAAGGCTAAAACATGAACCCTAATAGGTTCTTTATATTAACTTTTCAAATTAAAGATACTTATAGAAAGTCAAATCCCCCCTCCACGATTTAATGACGAGTTAATTATTTCAACTAACCTTTCAAAAGTGATTTCATACGCCACTATATTTTAAAATTTATCTCAAACACCACTAATTTTTAAAACTTTATTTCACTCGCCATTGTACTTAAAAAATTATCTCACTTACGAAAATATTACTTGGTTTGTCATTGAATTTATTTAAATCAATTTTTTTAATTGAAACTTTATCATTTAATTATATCATATATTAATAATTGAAACTGTTATATAGTAAAATCCGTAGTTTTCTACATTTTCGAATTATTATTTTTTTAATTTAAGTACTATTGAGTGGCTCATGGGTTAAATTTCTTATAAGTTTGATAGTAAGTGAAGTAAGTTTTAAAGTATAATAACATATGTGATCACTTTTGAAAAGCTTAATAGCATTTGAGATAATTAACTCATTTAATGACTATAACTTTCAATACTTATTTCTTTCTAGAAATAAAACTGCAAATGATTTTTTATTGGCTATTAATATAACAACTAAAAATACAAATATTAATCTAAGTTGAGGAAATATGATACATGCTTCTTGTAAAAATAAAAAAAAATACAGAGTTTATTGAAGAAGACACAAATTTTTATTCTTTAAATTTAAAGCACTCTCTAAAATATGAGATATGTTCTTCTGTAATAATTAGGGATGAATTTTTATTAAAATTTAAAAGCAAAAATTCTACCCGCCCCCTTGCAACCTAAGCATTTTTCTATTTTTACTTACTATTATTTTAATTTTTCAAAAATACTACACAACACACAAACACCCCCCGCCCCAACCCAACAAAAGGGGTTCATGACTTCATTCATAAATTAAAGAATTTAAAATACTTTGTTACAATAATTAATTAATATAGAGTAACATAATATGTTATAAAAATTATAATAATATGTAAATTTTATGTTACAATAGTTAATAATAATAATTAAAAATAAAAACGAAACCAAATATATTTAAAATAAAAAATATTATTACTACAAAGTAAGTGGATTATTTACCAGTCCACTATTTACCTGGGCTGATTACAGTGGCCCACTGTTCCTCCCAGCCCAATTAGGAAGATGATGCCACACCGTCGAATGGAAGATAATAATAAACTGAAAGCAGGGGCAGAGTTCTTCGTGTTCTTCTTCTGCCTCGTCTTGGTTTGAGTTACAGGCAGAGCAGCACACACACACACACATATATCCATGAAGATTCGGAAATCTGAATCTGGTCTCCCGATAATTCCTGAAGAGTTGTTAATTGAAGTGCTGAAAGAACTTCGGATGAAATCTCTGCTTCGGTTCAGGTGCGTTTACAAGCGATGGTTGTCCATAACCGACGATGCCTTTTTTGTTTCTTTGCACAGAGAGGGTTCCCATTCTCGCCCTGGGGGTGTTACCTTCCAGATCGAGATATTTATAGGGCAGAAGCTGAGCGAGATATTTAGAGTTGGTTTTGTTTATTTTTGTAACTTATAAAGAGAATTTATAATGAGCGGAAAAGAGTGGTGGAAATTTAATTAAAATTTTAAATGTTAGTTAACAGTCAAATTATGGTAGGTGAATTTATAAATTACAAAAATAAATTATATCAAACAAGCTTTAAACTTATAAATTACAAAAAATAAACAAAACCAAACAAGTCGTTAGATGGCGGAAGCTGAACGATTTTCCGATGAGCTATTTGCAAGGGCGTGTGTATTTGTATAATCTGTCAGCGCCTCAATATCTTTCTGTGCAGGAGGAGGAGAAGATATTTATGTACGTTGAAGGTTTGACGCTTTCATACCAAGGCAAGATTCGAAATCACAACACAAGAAAAAGAACATGGCTTTCTAAACCACCAGCACCAATATGTTATTCATCATGGTTTCACTACGTTTGGATGTGTAGTTTCCTGGGGTTTGATCCTTTGACCAAGGAATACAAGCTTCTAAACGTCAGTGATGTACAAAGATGGCGTTCTATACAATCAGTTATGTAGATGTCAAGTATGTCGCAAATATTTTTACACTGGGCAGAGATTCATATACATGGAGAAATATACGTACATGTTCCTTTCGACCTCGTTTTCAAGGATTGGGATTCCACTCGTTTGACATCTACTTGTGTCAACGGCGTAATATACATTTGTCAAAAAGGATACAAGGTGGACGCTAGCGGTAATTTTTCCATAATTGTTTTTGAACTGGGGTCTGAGAAATTTCGACGGGTGCCGTTTCCAGACAGACTATGGGTTTGGAACGCGAGTTTGGGCTTATATGATTTCAGAGGAAATCTTCTCCTCTACATTCCTTAGAGTTAATTATTCGAAATCTCACAGTACTTTTAAAATGTTATCTCAAATATCATTGTACTTTAAAATTTACCCAAAACGTCATTACACTTTCAAAAAATTATCTCAAATGTCATTGTACTTTAAAACTCACTCTATATACCACTAAACTTGTGAAAAGTGTTATCCCATTTGTCATACCTGTTAAAATGTAACAGACTTGATGACATGACTAATGAAATTTACCACGTGATTATTTTTTTCACCGGGTATTTACAGAGTGACAAATGAGATAATATTTTCACGAGTTTAGTTGCATATGAGGAAAGTTTTATAACGTATAACGGCACTAAAACTTTATAAAGTTTTATATAACTTTCCTCATATACTACTAAACTCGTAAAAATATTATCTTATTTGTCAGTCGATCAACACTTGGTTAAAAAAATAACAGTCAAGATGTCACGTGGTAAATTCGATTAGCCATGTCATCAAGTCAGTTGTATTTTTTAATAGAGATGGCAAATGATATAACACTTTTACAAGTTCAGTGGCATATTGGGTGAGTTTTAAAGTATAATGACATTTGAGATAACTTTTTGAAAGTACAGTGGCATTTAAAGTAAGTTTTAAAGTACAATGACATTTGAGAGATCGGTTTGAAAATACAGTGACATTTCAGATAATTAACTCACATTCCTTACACCAAATTTGGCTGGATATTAGAAGATGACAAAAAGAGTGTGAGATGGAAGAAGAAGAAACTTGGCCGAGAATATTTCCTAGACCTTTATAATCTGAGAAATGTCCCTCATGATCTAAAACAACTATTAGAGAAACTTGGTCAAACGTTTCGTTGTTTTAGAGCAAGATTAATGTTGGGGAAAAAATTAAAGGGAAAAAAGTGAAGGGTAAAAAATTAGGGGGAAAAACCTATTTTCAAATAATGTGTAGGAAAAAAACTAGGGAAAAAACATATTAAAGGATTTTGTTTGTTTTTTAAAAATTTTTTACAAATTATTTTGTCATTATTTATTTTTAAAGTACAATTGATATCAAATATTTTACATAAAATTATTTTTTAATTTATTATATATATTTTTAATGAATATAGTAGGGGGGGAAAAGGTAAGTTTGGGGCTAAATTTTAGCCTCCAACTTGCCTTTTCCCCGCTATGGCTTTTTTCCCCCTCTTCCCCTCTACATTAAATGGTTTTTGTGGGGGTGGATTTTTCCCTCACATTAATCATGCTCTTAGACTTGTGGAAACTTTATTCTCAACCGGTCCACCATCCCTTCCTAACGTTTGTCATATACAATTTAGATGAATCCATCTCTTCCTAAAGTTTTTCATAATTTACATGAATGGTATGCATGTTTAACTAATTCTCTGATGATAATATTTTCTATTTTTTCTATTTTTCCCAATGCCTCATACTTGCTTTGATGCTGGTGGCTAGAGAGGAATGTGATGATCGAGAAATTAGACCAAAGCTACTACTAGCTCTAGCTAGTGTTCATTATTTTTTTTTTGTTATTATTATTACTAGTTTGAGCCCCTGCATTGGACGGGTGTGTTCATATTTGTGTTTGAAATAGCATCTATGTTGACTTGTTTACAAAACTTGAGTTAATAAATAATGTTTGACTAGTTTTAACCAAATGATAAGCGGCTTAAGAGTTAGATATGCCTTTAAAATGTAATCTATGGATATATTAACTAAAGTAGGGGGGCGGGGGGAAGAAAAAAATTGAGGAAGTGAACTTATTTTTCTTAAACATATTTCAACTTAATGAGAAATTAAGTTGAAATTGTAGAAGAACTAACAAAATCAAAGACATGCACATATGAAAATCTCAAAACTAATAACACAAAAAAATGAAGTGCAACAATGTTATCACAAATCCCATATGGAAACTTGCTATCATAAAAGGGAAATTATATTCCCACAACAAAAAAATGTTCACTACACCATATTTTATTGTATTACTAAATTAACCATAAGGAAATTGGCCTAAATAACCACTACCTTAAATTATTTGTTTATTTTCTAATGCTAAATACACCACAGTTCTTCAAGAAACCCCTTTAATCATCAATCCGCCACTTGATGTTTTTGATGGGTCCTCTTCCTTTGCTTTGAAACAATCTTTGCATCTGACTCGTAAATAAATCATCAAGATTAGAGGAAGGAAGAAAATCAAGGAACTGTTCAAGGAAAAGCAATAAAAATGGTGTAAAAATGGCTAAGTAAAATGTGAAGAAACTACTTTTGATGAAAAGAATAGAATTCGGGCATTACTTTTGATGGCTAACTCTTCGTCGTGATGCAAGGTCATCGATTTCCAAAGGGCCTCAACTGAATCCATGGTAGAAGCAAGCAGACAGGTAAACCTCAGCAGTGTTGCGAAAATTACATCAAAAACCAACAGTAAAATAGCAAAAAAAAATGGCAAAAAAAAGTAAAAATCAGAACCTAAAATGCCTAGGCCGAGAGAGTCAGTCTCCTTGTTCGCAAGGGAGAGAGACCCGAGAGATTTCTTTTTTCGAAAGTCTAGCAAGGGAAATTTTCATTCGGTCTTGACTATTGCTGAGCTCAATTAGAATAGTGTCTACCTCAAGAAATTTTATCTGCACAATTCCGTCTGCCTTCCAGATGCTAAGCTTGGTTGCTTTGAATGCCTCACGGTGAAGCGGTTGGCGAGTTAGGATTTGCCCAAGCAAAGCACACTGATTCTCTCGAAAGTGGGTCGCAATCGTCTCTCCGTCCAGAACAAGTTCTGAACCTCTTCTTCGTCCTGGTACAAAGATAACGCCTTCCACGTTTCCTCAATTATATGTCCATAAACTGGATTTCAAAATATTGAAGGTAAGACAAAGCAAAATCAGTTGATCGTTGTAACACCCCAAATTTAAGAAACTTGGGACGCTAACTGATCTTTAAAATTAACTTAAAATGCGGAACTTATAACAGAATGAATAATTGCAGAAAATCTTATTAACGATTAGCAGAGAATCTTGTCCGAAAACAAGTAGAGTCGCAACCGTCAAATAAATGAATGGTCTGAAATCTTAGAAAAACATATAAGCTTCAAGTTATGTTTCTAGTCGCCTTAGTCCGTCGTCCCGCCACCGGCTCCAAATCCTGAAGTGTTAGTTTGAAAGAATGAGTATAAAAATATACTCAGTAGACTCTAGCGCATATTAATCAATTCACACAATAAACATGACATGCAAACATGCAAATAATTCTTTCTTTCTTTCTTCCTTGGAAGAATCTTGTCTTGTCTTAGAGAATAGATATTCTCGTTCTTATGCATTAAAGCAGATACGCGCATCATAAAGAGATCTTAAGCATATATGCATTCTTTCTTAAGCATATAATAATATGCAAACTTTCTTGTAGTCACATATTTTCACATAACATTTATCACATAAATCAATTAATAATGCGCAACACTTTAAAAAAATACTTTATAAATTTAGAGTCTACCTTAAACCTTGTGAGTTGAGCTACTTTGAGAGAAATCTACTCTTCTATTGCTCTTCGCGCCTCGTCTAGTGAAAATAAAATAAACTATTTTAGTATGAAGGAAATAATACTTTATAAAAAAAAGGAAATAAACTTTAGGAACTAAATTGGAACTTTTAAATAGTTTAGGATCGGGACTGAAAAGGTGGATAATAAACTTAAGGGCTGAACTCATGAAATTGAAAGTTAGAGTCCCTATTTGGCTAAACTGAAAGTGTTGGGACTGAAATAAATAAATCTGAAAGTTTGGAAACCTATTCGGCTAAATTGAAACTCAGGGAACCGAAATATATTAATCCAAAACTTTGGGGACTGGTTTTAACATAATCAGACGTTGGGGACCCGGGTGATAAATAAATTTATATAAAACTCCCAAATCCCCAATTCTTGCTCAGTTTGGCCGAGACAAACAGAGGGGAATCGGGTGTGGGTTTCTTTTTCAACCAAAAGGGCGTGCGACTGGGGGCGACGCGATTGACGCCGGCGAAAGGGATTCCGGCGATGGTGAAAGGGGGTGAACGATGGGTGGTGGGGACTGGGTTTGGTCGAGGTCTCGGCCGGCAGAAAGTTCTGCGACTGGCCAGGACGGTCTGGGATTGGAGGGTCTCAGCTCGGGTTCATGTGGCACGGGTGGAGCGTGGGGCTCCGGCTTGAGGTCGCGGTTCCTGCGAGCACTGGGTTCGCTTGGTGTGACCGCGGGAATGGAGGTGAATTGGGTAATACGGGTTCGCTTGGTTGAGGCTCGGGTCAGAAGGGGGTCGCAGCGGTAGTGTGGCTGTGGGTGTTTGCCGAGAGTGAATGGTGCTGGTTTGATGGTGTTGCTGTGTGAGGGAGATGATTGTGGTGCCGTGTGTGTGAGGGTTGTCTGGGTGTGTGTGTCCGTATCGCTGCCGTGGGGGTGATGGTGGCCGACGGCAGTGAGGGTGTTTGTGTAGGAAAATTTTCAGGTGAACTCAGACCGTGATGAGTGTTGGCCGGTGGTGCAGTGGGGGAGACGACGTATGCTGTGTGTAAATGTGTATACCTATGTATCTATATGGTTGTATATGTGTGTTTTGTGTAAGGTGTATATCTCTGTTTTTCCTACTGGAAAGGCAAAAGACGACAGTGGATGGAAGAGAAAAATATACCGACTCGTCTCGTGAATTCATTGGAAATTTATGTGTAAAAACATATGAAGAAAGGGCCAAAATTTATAGGCTGTAGTTGAGTTTTCCTAGTTCACTTTGGTTTCTCATAGATGGTAGATTGTAGTTAACTAGGAGATGTGGAAAGGAATTTCACTGTTGTTCAATGAAACTTCAAAGAGTTTGCTTTCTTGGTATGTGCTTCGAATAGAATTTCATAGGTACATTTATAGGAATTGGATTTTCGTTGAAAAAACAATAGCTGAATTATCATATAAAATGATTTGGGCTGTTTATAGGTTTTGAGTTACAATCTCCTAGTTCGACCGGGACTTGGACTTTTAAGTGCATACGAACTTTCATATGTACTGGTAATCGAAGTTGAATGAATTCAAAACAATAACAACGGCTAAGACAAGTCGAGTTAGGATACAATGATTGTAATAAAACTCGTTTGATATCAAAGATTTGGAGCTTTTAGAAAACAATTATTTAATGTAAAAACTTAATTAAGTCTTAGAATATTTGACTAGACGAGCGCGAACTTAAGCAACTTTAAAATTTGGTGAAATTATAGCGACGCGAAATTATTTAATAAAATTAATTTTTCTAAAAATTTCCGGGTCGCTACAATCGTACTGTGTTTTCCAGCCCCATTTGCTTATGGAGAGTCGGTCTCTCTGGAAATTTTCATTTGTGGTGCACAAAATAATCTTTTTCATTATAAGGCTAAAATAGTAAATTGATGTGTGGTGAAAGAATTAAAAATAAATTTTAAAATGTAGTGTGATCAACACTTCTTGTAGTGGTGAGAATATAATTCCCCATCATAAAAAATGATGATATATAAGTTTAGTTAAATGTAGAGACATTTTTATTTATTAAGCTTATCGTGTAATGTCACATAATATTTATAAGGGTTAATTTCGCAAATCGTCCCCAACCTTTGGGTTAAGAATCGGTTTCGTCCCTAACATTTTTTAAGACACCCCACAACCCTCAACCTTTCAAAAATGCACACAAATCGTCCATATTTCTACTGTTCCACCAAATTTTTATCAAAATAACGATTATACTCCCCATAAACATTTTAAATTTTTTTTAAAAGGTTTAAAAATAATAAAAAA